>CABFOV010005139.1:0-13034 GCA_902141375.1 Timema poppense
ATAGGTTATTTTTTCTAATAAATATTTACATAAAATAAAGATCAGTGTTTCTATGGTTTGTATTGCAAAACTTTTTTTGTTGTTGCTAAAATAAATAAAATAATTCCCCAGTATAAACTTAGAGTTCAATTTTCTTCACATGCTGATATCAACAGGAGTTGAATATCTGTTATGAACATAGCCACATTAGATGATAAACTAAATGAAGAGAAAAAGTTGTCATTAAATTCCAGGACATCCTTGACAGATATTCAACAACTGTTGAGGTCACCATGAGAAGAAAATTAAACTGTATGTTTGTTTATACGGGAGAACTATTTGGTTTATTTTGAACAGAAAAAGTTTGAATACAAGCACTGCCCAAACTTTACCCTAACTCGTGTTCTTTACACTCCCATCAAAAGGTGGAATAAAAGGCAATTTGAACCAGGGCCCTACAGTCGGCCTGACCAAATCAGGTGCTACCTACAGACGACCTGACTAAATGCCTGATTTCATCAGTTGTTGTATTTTTCTAAAAGTCACACGCATCATGTCTCCTCTATTATCCAAACACCAAAAAGTTGGGATCGTGCTAATAGTATCGTTAGGGATTAATTCCAGAAAAATTAAAAAATATGGGCCAATTGAACGGAAAAAATTCAGTCATATGATGTTACTACATACTGTCATACACAATACCACTCGCGCCCGTGTTTGTAGTACAGCTGACACGCTGAATCACCCGACAACGAACGCTACATACGACACGATTTGGTCGGACGGTCGTGCGGTTGGATGCGCCAACCACCCGACATCAAATAGGACCATTTTTGTCGGTCGGCACATCTACACTCGACCCGATATTGCGCCTGATCTGACCAAATCGTGTCGTCTGTAGGGCCCTTAAGGTATTTTTTTAGTTATTATTACCAAAAACATCTCATGCTCTCCTAAAATAAATAAAACATTGTTTCGTTAGATACATTTAGTAATCTCAACCATTTTTGAATATCTGTCATTTATTTGCCCTAACCCGCCTCGATGGCGTAGTTGGCTAACGCGCTTGTCGTGTTGAGCTCTACTGCTGAGGACGGGGAGATCGAGGTTCGAATCTCAGTCAGGGAACTAGGGGTGGTTTTTCCTAAATGGTTTTCCACTCTCCCTCCACGCAAGTGCGGGTTCACTTCCTCTAATTCAACCTTCCCAATTCCTAATCCATTAGAGTAATTAGTACTTAAAGCGTGTAGCCCGAACGGGTAGTAAGACGTGGTGCTAAATATTATATTTGCCCTAAACTTTTTTTCACTTCACTTAAAACTTTCCGTGCGTATAACCCAAATATGTAGTGAAAAACGTTGTAAAAAAAGTGTTATGTTCAAATGTCTATGCTTATGAGTAAGAAATATCTATTAACTGTTGAAATTACTATAAACAGTGTGTATTAGAGGGTTAAGTTAGAATACAGAAAACCGCGACACAGGGTGTATTACCTACCTAAGTTAGGTGTTTGTTATCTGGCGGTGAGATGGTCTTAAAAGTGTTTACTATCTTATTATTAGCACCGCGTCTTACTACCCGTTCGGGCTATACGCACTTATGCTAATGTGTAATGGTAGGGTGATTGTGAGAAGAAATGGAGAACCTACAGTTTAACGTGGAATCTGAACCACGGTGGAGGCCTGGCATTCCCCACATTCACAAGTTGTGATTAATATACGTCTTGTCAGAGGTGAAGGAAGGGTTTGGTAATCAGATAAATCTGGGCTGGGACCGAGGATTGAACCCCGGACCCTAGCACACCTTACCCCTAGACCACCAGGTCACCAACTTTTACCATCTTATGTGTGTAATATGAGATTTACTACCTATCTGGGTTATTTGTATACTTACACAAACGTGCTAAGGATGAGAAAGGTAGAATTCAGAAGAACTTAACTCGCAGTTCCGTCTTTGAAGATTGGGAAACTATTCAGGAAAAAAGACCCACACTCAATGCACCTGAATGGAACTTGAACCCCTGACCTTCTCGTCAAAAAAACACACACAAATAAGATGAGACCAATGTCTTTTTATACTTGCCCATCTATGTAATATGCCATACCGACTTACGTAATTATCTGTTAACCTTTCTTAAAAACGAAACTCTTAAGGTTCGCGGGTGAGTTCAATTCCATTTTTTATTTAATTTCAAAATATATTTATATAGGCTAATTACAAGGAAATTTGAAAGTTAACTTTTAATTTTGATGAATTTACGGTTGGAATTTCATTGTGTAGTTAATTAATGGATAAAAAGTAAAACTTTCGCTTGATCGGCACTACAATACCAGTTAACCAGTTTTAATCACTTACATCTGTTTAATGACGAGTTTCATCTAGTACTACAATTTATCAGTTCCCTTCTAAAAAAATAATGTCTATAATCGTAAATATAAAATGTATGTTCTTCTTGATATATATTAATAGTTTTTTAATATATCTAGGTTATTTAGAATAGATACAAAGATAAATTGTACAGCTCTACTTATATAACTTTGATAAACATTCACTCTTTTTTTCTGATTAATTGATGTGATTTATGTATTCTAAAACTTCTTACAGAAGTTATTTTTAGAACATGACCATTACAAGATAAACCTGTTTCCTACTTTAGTAAGAATATGTTGTGTGGAAGAACAGGTATAGAATACGGCTTGAGGTTAGCTCAAGATCAAAGTGTTCTCTTTTAATTTGGTTATTTTCCATTCTTTTATCATAAACACTCAATATAATATTTTTTAATAAAAATATTTGACAATAAATAAGTTTAACTAACTTTTTTTTTAGCACTGCGTCTTATTAACGGTTCGGGCTATACGCTTATCTACTAATTACGCTAATGGTTTTATGAATTAGGAAGGTTATATTCAGAGGAAGTGTACTCGCATTTGCGTGGAATGAGATAGTAAAACCAGTTTAGAAAAACCACCGTCTGTACACTCCGAGATTCGAACCACGATCTTCCCATTATCGGCAGTCTAGTCAATCTTAGTGTTAGTCAAAAGTATTTTGTTTAGCTATATATTGTCAATCATAGTATGTTTTGTTGTTACACTTCTAGAATTTTCTTCGAAGTCTTGACAATTTGAAGATAGATACATTTAGTATAGAGAGATTAACTTAACTGGTTACGAGGTCAAAGATATTATTATTATTATAATAACAAACTAATTTCCCGTGTCTAGGAGTATAAGGTTCACAATAAACTGAGTGTATTTAATTAAAGTGTTTATTTTCTTAATTAACTTAACAATTACTCAAAGTGTAATTAAATGCATAAACTGCGTATAGCTCGAACCGTTAGCAAGAGCCGGTGCTAATTTTTACTTTCAACCCCTCGGAGAGAGAAGTATTGTGATCGTCAAAAAAACTCGAGATTTTGATAAACGTCGACGTTTCATGACACCCTGAAACCGAAAAAGGTAGTTTTAGCGATTATGATGATTCTGCTGCCATTTAGGAGGAACCAACCTACAGTGCACCCGACCGGGATCGAATCACAATCTTTCTGTCTTCGGCAGTCTAGCTTACTGCTAAAGTAACGTCTTAGACCATCTTGCCACTGAAGTGGGTAATCACGCAATTCCCATGACGGATCATCAAGACCTGTTGTGAATACCATGTGTAGCAAATTTAACTAAACATATTTAGTAAGGCAATGTTTTATTTTAATCATAAAATAGTTTTTTGTTAGAAGAAAAAAAAAATGCAAATAATTCTGAATCGGACAACCTATAAACCAATAATAATACTCATGAATATGAATGGGGGCGGGCGTGAAGGGGGGGTGAGTGGAAGCTTGAACTCTAAAAAAAAAAATCGACACACCCCTGAGCTACTTTAGCTGTCTAGCTAATGAGTTAAGGGTCCCGTGTTTGATTCCCGATATGGCCGAAAAAAATGTATCTTTGGTGAAATGTGGGATTCCTCTGTCACAAAGACGAATTAACGGCTGGAGGGCTGGGTGTTGTGTATGTTTTAGTTTTAAGATAGTATGTTAGTTTATAAGTCATGTGCTGATTTGATGAGTAGGTTCAGAAAGAGTACGTTAAATACCTCAAATTTCTGCTTCGGTGGCCGCATGGTCCAAGGCTTCACTTTCGCACTGGACTAGACTGCCGATGACAGGGAGATCGGGGTTCGGGTGAACTAAGGGTGACTTTCCTAAATGTTTTTTCACTCATCCTCCATTTAAATGCGGGTACATTTCCTCTAAATTAAACCTTCCTCAGCCCTGACAAATTAATTTTATTTTTATACCCGAATGGATAGTAAAAAGCGGTACTAAAAAGAAATCCTCAAATATATAATTTGTTTAGTAACCAACGAGAAGTACGTAAATTTCTCTTCAATCCGGTCTGTCAGTGGAGGAGACTATTAACATTAACAGGCATATTGTTTGCATTCTCAATGAACTTCCTCGTTGTGGAGGAAGTGTGAACTTTCCTCGGTGGGGCCCGTCTCTCTCTCTCTCTCTCTTCGTATTTTGGCGAGTGATGTCCCCGTGGCTGTGCCAAGGAGTCTACAAGGGACGGTGGAGCGCCGCGTGAAAGTTTGGCTGGAGCTAGTGGGCGCGTGATCCTGACGGAAACCCGTTTCCTTAGATCGGTTGCTAACCCCCTCACACCGCCCACTTATACAATTACATTTAGAATTTATTCTAGGGATGCTCGATACACAATACTTGACTCGAATCGCCGGATCAATTTAGATCAGAAGGTTCTAGTCGACCTAGGTCAAAATAATCGAGGGAATTGAATCGATCTTTGGAAAATTTATTCAATGATTTATATTAAAAAATTGTTGTTGTGATTATATTTGAAACATAAATTGACATATATTTTTCTCAAAAGAAACCCCCCAAAGATTTAGCACATAAAATATGTGAATATCGTCGGATTAGGCTTAATTTAATAAACTGTTGAGACTCAATTTGTTATTTATCATCATAACTATAAATAATGGTTATTATTACTAACTGTTTTGTCCTACGACAGGTCCATCCGTTTTGTCAGTGAACTTGAACCACCAATGGTAAATTAACTCCACGTTAAATAATTAAATATAAATTAGGCTTATATTATAATATAATGATATACCAATTTGTGGTCCATTATTCCTGACATTGGTTTCTAAATGTTCTTAATTGCAAAAAAAAAAAAGAAAACAAACAATTGATTTTTTATATTTTGTAATATTTGTATTATATATATTTTTGGAATCTATAAATCATATCCACACCTTTGAATCGATTTAAAATCGATTAATCGAAATTACATAATCAATATTTGTAAATATTAATCTAGGATAGAGCAACCCTAATTTATTATTTTGTCACCGCATTGGGATACACGCAGATGATTTAGATACAATAATGTGCTTGGGACGAGGAAAGTTGGATGTAGAAGAATTAGCGTGCTCGCATTTTCGTGAAGGTAGAATGGATAACCATTTAAGAAATACCATCCTTAACACATCCGACCGGTTTTTTAGCCCCGTCATTAGCAGTCTATTGCGAGATTGACGCGAGTTAGACCAGGGGTTGGCAATCTTTTTATATCATGGGCTGTGTGGGTGTTAAAAAAAATGGTGGGTCAGTTAGAAAAAAAATATATCAGGCAAAATATTCCAACCAGATTTATCAGCTAGTAATTAGTTATTAGTCTCTTCTTGTATATACAATTGTTTGTTTGATAAATATTTTGTGGTCCAGATAAAATCAGTTGGGGCTGTATCCGGCTCACGGGTAACAGGTTGCTGACCTCTTTCGACCATTGAAGCGATTATTTAGATTTCCTTAGTAATTATTTTATTGCATTTGGTTTGTTTCATAATGTGTACGTTGTAATAACCTTTGTTTTAAAATGGGATGCACAATGCACATATACACAAGGAGTAATGGGACAAGGAAAGAGATCAGGCTTAGAAGTTTATACCGCATTCTCTACTTCATTTAAACTCGTTTCACATTTTTTAACCTATATATTAAATTTTATAATTGTCAGCTTTAATTCAAACTCTATTCAAACTTTAAACATTGTTTCATCATAAATGGTATATTCTCAAGTCGTTGTATGACAATTCTCAATTATTTCGTTATAACCTATTTGGCAGATGTTAATCTCTAAACTTAAATTTTATAGTTTGATTATTCAACTTTTGAACTTAAATATTGTTTTGTCCAACATACTTTGTTATCTGTAAGTTCTACAACAACCTTTTAACGTGTTTTTATGTATTTTAGACATATCATCACCTTATATATAACTAAATTGATGATGAATTATTCATTTTATGTCTAATGTTCATAATTTAACTATAATTTAACCATAATTAAGCCTAATCATAAATTTATATTTACAATTTAAATTGATTACATCAACTATCTTAACTAATTTATTAATCAACTTTTTCCAAACAATATTTCTAAGTCTTCACTTTTAACTTGTTTAGAATGTTTTATAAAATGTTTTACTTTTTATTCGCTCATTCGTCCAGTCTGGACGTACCCTTAGACTGGTGTGCTGATGGCGGGGAGATTGGAGTTCGAATCCTTGTCGAGTTTACTGAGGGTGGTTTTCCCTATAAGGTTTCCCAATCTTCTACCATGCAAATGCGGGTAGCTGACCTATAAAATGCTTCCTTCCTCATCCCTACCCCGTTAAGTAATTATCATACGCGTGCATAACCTGAATCAGTAGTAAGGCGCGGTGATGAAAATAATTACATAGTTATTTATTCTAACTAATGATTGTATCAACTTTCAACGGATTATAGCTTAACTGTACTTGTAAAGTTTGATTTAATAGCAAGATCTCTCTCTATCTGTCAAGTGGTAAAGCTAGTAGCTCTATTATCAAATATTTATACGTCAGGTGTGTGTTTTCCGCAGCGTTCACTTTTGATAGACATCAATACCTTTTAAATAACGTTTCTAAGATAATAAATATAATAAACACTATTAAGGTTGAGCAATTTTTTTTTAATTTAGATATTTAATATATTTTACAACAAGTTGTTCCTTTTAAAAAAAAAATGGACTGTACCTATTCGTTTAAGGGTCTTGGGTTTGATTTTATTGAAGTTAAGAAATGTTTCACTGTGAAATGTATATTGTTGCCTTTACTAAGCGATATATAAATTTCATTAACTTAAATTTTAATGTTATCTTAAAATTAACTCAAGGTAATCCGATAATAACTTATTAAGACAATGTAGTTCGTAATTAAGCGAGAAACTAAACGCGATAGCAAAGGTTCATTTTGTATCAAATATATAAAACTAAGAAAAATTTAAAATAACGGGGAGTTTGCGGGATGGGACCTTAAACATTAATCACATTATATATTACTACGTTAAATACTCGTCATGGTGAGATAAACTTTAAGACTGTCTTATAATCCCGCATAATTTAACTCGTAATAATATTAATAAACAAATCACGAACGAGAGAATACATTGCCAGTTCATACCTCGAGGCCAATCTTTGCAGAACTTATTTTTTGGTTTCTGCTCAATTATATACATTTTTTTTTATATTTATTTGCGCCGCGCGTGCAGCAGTATTTGCCCTTGTACTGCGCACCATGGTTTGCGCATGACTTGATAACCTTCAACACATTTCTATGAAAATGTAGAGATTGGAAAAAATCCTACAGCTACAACTAATGAAACAAGTGAGACAACTATAATATTGTTATGCAATTAAAATGATGTCATTAATCATTATTTATTATTATTATTATATTATGTTAATATTTACTATACATTTAGTTTTTAAATATTATCGGATTTTAGTTACGGAATTTGGTTTTAAAAATTAAATCAAACCCTTCATTATATATGTTATTTAAGTTGGGGTGAAAGTTAGCGAGGGTTAAAGGCAGCATTTTTCTCATTTTTTCGAACACAAAATGTTTTTAACGAAAATAAATTAAATAATACACCAGTAAACACGTTTAGTTTAATTTTCTACCTGTAATATCAACATTTATTGAATATTTGTCTTGGGTATTTCATAATTTGAACAGAATGTTTTATTTTCATTTAAATGTTTCTTATCAAATGCCACTGAGTTGGTGACAAATATTCAAGAACTGTAGAGGTTAGGCTAGAAAAATAAACGAAACTTATCTGTTGTAGAAAAAATTTCTTTATTTAATTTGGCTTAACCCTTTGTTGCCCAGCTATAAGGTAAAATGTATAGTCCTTTGTTGACCAATGGTACTTTTAGTTACCACCTTCTTTTAGACCATATAATAAATTACTTGGCAATTATGTCAACACAAGGGCCCGTTGGTACTTCTAAGTACCTTCTTCCTTCACAATTTTTTTTATCACATTGAACATACTCTGTAGAAACAGAAAGTTGTTTTATTATTGATAGTGTCATGCTATGACTTCATGTATTGGTTTATCTTTTCGTAAATTTATTTATGAGTGCTATGGCTAGAAATTTAAATATTATATATAAGCATTGTGTTTAGTTATATATTAGGATATTCCAGTGATATTTTTAGAAGTATAGCAGTGAACATATTTGATTTATTTGGTTATAAATGTAGTGGACTGAGAAGTACCAATGGGCTACTAGAAGTGTTTAGGATATATTTTGAATTGGACTTATAAGTACCGTTGGGCTACTAATAATTAACGTAAAACAAAAACAAGTAAGTCCCCCTTTTCAATATTAGTTATATTGTTATAAAATATATGCAATTGAAAACAATTGTAAAACACTTTTTCATGCTAGGTTTACTCTATAGGCCTAATATAGGTTATGGCAGACAAGAAATTGAACACGTGTAAGCCTATTGTTTCTGACAAACAAATTCTAGATATTTTGTGGGACGAGCTTCCAGAGGACAATAATCCTGACACTGATATTGAATCTGATGATGATTTGGATAGTGAACAAAATGATGATGTTGAGGATATTCCTAGAGATATTTCTACTGGAAACACATTTGATGACATTTTCCTGACTGAATTGTCAAAACAGCATGAAAGTACAGATACTATTCTCAGCCATCAACGAGTTCACAGACAAATAATCATCTGCATAGATCAGTTGATGTTGACATAATCAATACTATTCCCCTTCCAGAGCCAATTAATACTAATACATATAAAAAGTATTTCAGAATTTTATTTATATTCAAGTAATTATATTATTCTTTATTCCATGTAGGTTAGTATATGTTTGTAACTTAGAGTCTGTATAGCCCAACGGTACTTGCAAGTACCATAGCCTGAAATAATTGAAATATACAAATTTTGCTAAAAAGGAAAATATATGTGTATTGTATGAGTCTAGTAGACCACAAAATCATATAGTTAGCTTTAAAAAATTGTACCATAACTTTGGTGGGCAATAACATGTAAGAAAGTTAATGGTACTTAAAAGTACCTTCTGTCAACAAAGGGTTAAGACGTATTTTGTTATAAAAAACTACAAAAATACTGATCTTGACTCTCGCGCCCTTACATCCCATCATAAATAATACTAATTTAGTTTTAAATAGCACCTAAAAAATCTCACAACACGAACACAAATTTGTCAAACTTTTTAAAATAATATATTATTTTCTAAATCGATTTATCGCATATATTGTTGGTAGTTTATTTGACTGTAAACCTACTAATTATTTGATTTTCCTTTTAAACGTGTGTATTCTTTGATACGTTACTATTTTTAACTAAATTATTTAAGTCTACAAAATGATATGGCTATATTTTTTCTTCTTCTCTCAGTGGTTTGCTTTTATATCTAAACTCGGCCCCTGACATTTCAATTGATACTTCACTCAAAACAGGAACGTCTAATAAGTTGCGTTTAATAACATCTCGCGGCGCTCGTTCAAATCTCTAAATATACTGTGGATATTAAATTTTAATAACGGCCTAATTAGTTTGAAATACTTAGTACCATTTGTATACCCCATTAGTTAATAACACAACCCATACATTGGTTGGATTAATTCCTTAGTGAATAAACTGTAACTTGATATAAAAAGAAACAGCTGCAGATCAGATGACTTGACGTATGCATACTTAAAAATAGATCTCGTGATTTCTCTGTCAGAAGAAGCTTCTTCTTATGAAAATTGGACTGTAGATGACTTTGGTGTGCCTCGTCTTTGGTCAGAGTTCGGACACAAAAAGTGTGGCTGGTTTTCGGTATAAAATGCTATTTCACATACTCTTTCCAAATGAATCCGTGTGAATCATCATAAAATTCATCCTACTCACCCTCTTTTCTTAATTTTTTTTTGTTTGTTTGAGGTATTTAACTTTTATTTTCTATCTTGACCGATTATAACAGCACACGACTTATATACTAGCTTAAATCTAAAACAGACACAGGACCCAGCGCTCGACAGTGTGAAAGGGGAAACCCACATTTCACCAATTATAAATCCTTAGGCCATACCGAGAATCGAATATGGGTTTCTTAACTCAGTAGGCAGACACGCTGCCGACTGAGCGAAAGTGTCGGACTTCCTTAGCTAAGAGAGTTCAAGTCACATAGTCAGTTCTGATGTTAGGGGTGGCCTTCTTCAGGTGTGGGGAGGTAAACGGGAGAGGAGAGGGGGGCGGAATTGCCAATGACTTTGGGCGGTAGATTGGGAAAGGTAGCAAAAATTAGATCCTTTAATTTTTTTAAATATATTTATTACCTATGAAGTAAGAATGTAGGTCATGTCGCAAAAAAATTGTATGTCTTCAAAAATGATGTATTTAGAATAGTTATCATTTTTCTTAAAAATATAGTATGGTTACTAAATATTCAGATCTTACTTTTAACGTGAGCGTGTGGATTATCAAAATTGTTTTTTGTTTTTTAATTTGAAACTTATTTTTTTAATGAGAAACTGCGGATGACAAGTATACGTCTGTACAATATTATCAATTGATTCAAATAATGTGGTTTCGCTTAGTAAGATTTGGCAATTTTAATTTTTAAATTGACTGATCTTGAGTAATTGAAGAATTTAATTTATCTTTAAAAATCCTAAAAACTAATGGTTTGAGAAAAATAAATGTGTTTTTTTACAGTAGAGTTATATTTTTAGTATCTAAAACTTTGAATATTGCTAATTAATTAGAATAATCGATCATTATTGATAAAATATTGTAAAGTTTGAATTTGTAATTTTAAAATTAGACTTTGAGATATAAAGAGTTAGAACTGGCCCCTTTTTATTGTAAATTTTTATTTGTGTTTTTTTAACATGTTTAGAGAGGAGAGGGTGTCCCAAGGGCACGAGCCAGCCCTGACATTAGGGCATGGTATATGAATGGTCCAAGCTGTGCAGACCTCGATATGATTCTCTAATTGAACTGTTCCAGGTACAGGCAAGATGAACGGATCAGCCGTGCCCGGGAACCTCAAGAACAGGCCTCGAATCCCGACCCCTGACGTCACCAAGGAGGTGGTGGACAGAGAGCAACGCCTGGCCATGAGCGGCAACATATTGACGCCAGGGGCGCTGCTGTCGCATCAGATTCACAGTGGAGGTTCCCCTTACCACCACAACCATCACGCGGAGCCACCGGTGGTGCAGGTAAATTATAGACTTGTTACTACTAGACTGCGCACGCCTCACTACTGCCCCATGCGTGGATTTGGTACAGTCACATTTTCATAAGAAGTATATTTTAGAAAATACTAAAAATATAATTTTTTAATCAACATTGATAACATTTTACTATATCACTAGTTTTATTTTATTTCTTTACCTTTAGGTGATTTATATATCAAAAGTGACAGCTGAAGTTTAAATGAGTACTTGGCAAATAGGTTAGGATACTGATATAAAAAATACTTAATTAGTAAAACTTGTTCCATATATTCATACGTTATGTCATGGGATCCACAGCTGTGACGTTTAAAAAAGAGATGGATATGGTAAGCTACGAAACAAATATCAACTTTGACATCGCTTCGAAAATAATCTGGCCTTGACAGTTACGAATCTACACCATTAATAGTCATTTGTTGCTGTTTTGAGCTGTAATGTACAGCACAAGATAATATTCACGTGAAAAAAAAATTCAAGTTATTGAATTGTAAGCTATGAATAATAACTTGTTTTATCAAAATTAAGCTGAATATTAGAAACATTTGTGCAATAAAACATTTTAAAGGTAATTTTTGAGAATAAAGTTATATAAATAAACACAATTGGATATTTTTTCAAGTATAAAATAACTAACAAATAATATTCAAACTCCAGTTCAGCTTCAAGATTACCTTATAATATAAACAATTGGATTTCGCACACCCCTAATAGTAATACCAATGAAATAATATTAATAATATACTTAATTGTCATCAATACTGACCACAAAAATAACTTTATATTTTCTACATACATAACATACTTACAGGCATACGTAATCACGCCGTTCCCTTACGGGATAGGCAAGAAACTTCAGATAGCTCAAAAAACAACTCTGTACTTATTCATTCTCGCTAACTTTCTCCATAGCTCCCTACCTAGCCTTGAATACGCCCTTCGCTTCAACAATGTCCATACACATGTTATTTTATTCTTAAAACTCTTAATGTCTCTCTTTTTCACACATTCATCTACAACATTTATCCACGTCTTACATGGCCTACCCCTTCCTTTCGATCCATACACACACTGCCAGCATATATTTACTTCGTCACTCGATCCACCCTCATCCTCTCAACAAGCTCGAACCAACGTAAGACGCTTCTTTCACAGTGACTTAATGCATTCCCTTTCAAACCGAACTCCTTCAGCATCGATCCATTATCGACTGTCCATACGAGTTTTTCCATATACATATCTTTCCTAAATGTATCATTCTAACCGCATTCATCTTGCTCTTGTGTTTCTCCGGATAAACCCACCCCCCACGTTTCACATCCACAAAACAATGTCGGCGTTAACGCGTTTTTATTTACAGTACTGCGATCTTTGCTTCTTTCGATACTACTTCTTAATTTGAAATAGTCCAACTACTCTCTGAGAGTCAGT
>CABFOV010005139.1:13756-34873 GCA_902141375.1 Timema poppense
GTAGGAGTTTACCTCTGAAAGGCCTTTTTCCCTACCAGAAATCTATTATATAGTAGGATATTGGTAGGAAAAAAGACCTTTCAGAGGTAAACTCCTACCGTGAATGAAGTATAGTTGTGTTTGTCTCTGTCCAACAGTCAGATATGATGTGATGAGCATGATTCTCGTCTGACAAACCTACCTTCATTGCTCGACAGCGATAGAGAGGTAAGGATGTAATGCCCCTACACACGCTCAGGTGACCCGTCCGGCTGGTCTGATCACTCCAGGTAAACTGAAACAACTGGTTATCCACACTTCAAGGCAAAATATAGTATTTTCTTCAGTTTCGATTTAGTAGCCGTTCGGATCATGTTTGGGAAAATTAATTTCGAGCTTACATCATTTAGCGCATCTGCTGTTGCTTGTGTTAACATAACTAAAGAAAAATCTGTTTAGAAGGATTTTTTTAAGACGATAGTGGTCTCGTAATCCACACTATAATCCCTTGATTTGACTTTCCATAGACATAGATTTGCTTTGTTAGTTTTAATAAATCCTTCTAGGAGACCTGGTGGTCTACGAGTAAGGTGTCGGACTTCTGTGTTAAGGGTCCGGGGTTCAATCCTCGGTCCCAGCACAGACTTATCTGATTACCAAACCCTTCCTTCACCTCTGACAAGACGTGTATTAGATCACAACTTGTGAATGTAGGGAATGCCATACCTCCACCGTGGTTCTGATTCCACGTTAAACTGTAGGTCCTCCATTTCATCTCACAATCACCCTACCATTACACATGAGCGTAAGTGCGTATAACCGGAACGGGTAGTAAGACGCGGTGCTAATAATAATTATTATTCTAAAAACTGATCGCTTTTATTGGTGCACTCCATGTTGGCAACGTCTTGGGACTGAAGGACACGTTCGCTTTAGCCACGCCTGCGCAGAGCGATTTCTCTCAACACCAGAAAACGATCCCTGTCAGTCGAGTGATCTCTGGTCTTGATCTAAACAGTCAAACTGTTGCTCATAAAGACACTACGGCTTACCTGCACAGTCCTGGATTGTTCAGTCCAAGAGGACAGGCCGCCTGAACTGATGTAGGAGCCCGAAGTTTTTCTCAACCTGGGGATACTTACTGAGAGTACTGTCCTAACCACCCCATAAATATATCAAACAGTTGCACACACAAAACTACTGCTAGATGATGCTTTTGTTCCAATCCATCAACAACCACATTCGTATTGATATGCTGAAGACATATCTGGGATGCTTACGAACGACCAATCAAAGAATTGGCCAAAATGTAAATACTTTGTATATAATATCTTTTTAATTTGTTGTATCATGTTTTATTACTTTTTTTAAATATATCGGTACAAATATCAATGAATATATTTGTCTCCCCCCCTCCCCCCGGTATTTCCTGCTTAGGAACTACTTCTTCAATTTTATGATAAATTTGTAAATTGTATTTGGTTACTTACTTACACTTTTATTTTTTAAACAATAGTAGTCTATATTTGTGCCATTAATATAATTATATTGGAACAGATATAAATTATTTCACATCTAATTACCTGTTTGATGATAATTCTATTGTATTATTTGATTTGATTACTTTAATATGTGATCGTTGAAAGGGAATGCCTATCAGCGAGAAACCAATGTCATTCTTAATTAAGAATGCTGTGAAAGAATCGTGCTGTATTAATATTTTTTTTCACACCGTTGACTAATTGATAACAGGTTGATAGAGCTGTGCGTGACAATAAGGTAGACATGAATAGGAGATGTAGCTTTATGTAAATGTTTGATCCTGATTCCCTTCAATCGGGCAAGGCTGTGATTTCTATGCAAGCTGTAGTTTGTGTTTTTAAGGTATTGTCGTTTCAGGTGTTTCTAAAACAATAGAATGCTAGTAGATGTGATATTGTTCCTATTTGAGGGGGGAAAAAATCATGTAAACTATGGTCATGTTATTTAAAAGGGAAGAGATGACGAGTATGATTAGTTATTTAATTATGTATAATTACATAAATTGAACTGTATGCAAGAGCAAAGTTGTAAGTTATTTAACACTCTTCAGTAGTGTTAAATTGTATCAAACTTTTTATACATGATAAATAAGGTTTTATGCCTAAAACAGCTTTTTGCTTAATAGTGTTGTAACATTATTCCGGTTAAATGAATTTAGCTTACAACATTTTTCCAGTTGACACTTCAATCACATTAAACTCGAAGCAATAATTTAGTCACGTGTGTTATAACAAGGGCCTGGATTTTGATGACATGTATTTTATTTGTTCAATATCATCTGGTTGTATAAATGTTTATTTTATAGGTCATTTTTTGTTGTTTAGGAATCTTAGGTAATATTTTCCTTGTGTCGTTTTTATGCAATTTTGATTCATTTAAAGACATCTATGTTTATTAATTATATTTTAAAATATTATTAATATGTTATAAATGCATAAATACTCAGACTCAATTTTCTCAACACAGTTGACGGGAACGAGAAGATACTTTAGGCTGTATTGTATCTTCTTTGCTCGTATGGTTGTAAAATACATATTCCTGGTGAGAGACTGCAACTAAGCTTGAGAGGGGGCAGCTATTACTTCTGAAGCAGACATTTGTAAATAATCTAACATTTAGTAGAATACAAGGATTTTCATTGCATATGTATTTTTTAGTTTTCATTTGTAAAGTGCGTATTTGATTTAGTCGTGTACACTTATTGCAAGTTTTTGTTTATAAATTTAGGTGATTAAAAAAAATAGATTTGAAGACATTTTTTAGAATTTTGAGGTAATTTAATAGGTAATTTCTTTATTGTGTTTATTTCATCAAATTCCGGTGCCAGGTTTTAACCTAATTGCATGCATGACCATGCAATGCTAACTATTTACAGGAGAAATCAAAGTCACAGAATGAACTTGGTAATTTAATTAATATTTAAGGGTTCCTATGACACTTTCCCTAAAATGTTGTTTTGTCATTAAAAATAGTGTGCATATTCACATTATTTTAACTGTTTATTTTATTGATAGATATTTTTTAATTCTTATTTAAATTATGTTATGATTAATTTGCATTAATTGTTTTGGTTATTAATATATTTGTTGAATACTATATTTTAATAATTGTGTGATTTCCTGAAATGAATTTACATGAAATTATCCATTATATTTAATTGACTTGTTTACTAAATGAAGGGTGTAAAGTTTTCCAAATAGCTGTTAAATGTTATTTTAGGATAAGTAAGATCTTTCATTAAATAAAACAATAGTTTACTATTCTAAAAAAAAACTTGTCACTGAGAGTTTTTTTATTATTTATCCTCACAGTGAATATTTAAATATAACAAATATAATCTATATTTTCTGTAGTCCACGAATTGAAAGTATTATATGTTATATTATATTATAAATATTTATTCATGATGGAGTGGAAATTATAATACATAAACCAGTACTTAACTTCCCAATTGTTTGGACATTTAGTCTTTCCTTCCAACGCCATTAAGTTTTCCACCTCTTGTAACATGTTGGAATATTATTAATCTTTTTAGACGTGTGTAAAGGGTCAGTTGGTGGGAGTGTAAGAAACCTGAGTTAAGGACAGTGTTTTCGTAAATTTTATGCCAAACTTGTTTTGGCCAAAATAAAAAATATATTGCTCCAGTGAGTTTAATTTTCTTCACATGGGGATATAACCATTTCTTGAGCATAGAGGTACACAAGTACTATCTGTGGAATGACAGATAAAAAGTGCTTACATTATTCTATTATTTATTATAGTGAGGTTTTAAAAGTAGTAGGAATTCAAGCAAAGATTTAAAAAGTCGGAATAAATACTCTTACACTATCACAACACACAAATCCAAATATTATATAAATTAAAAATATAAAGTCTGCATTAGTAGACTGTAGAACATGTTAGTACAGATAAAATATTGCCATGTACACAATAAGAAAATAGTCTATAATATCTTTCGCCTTGATTTCTGCTGAGCGAGCTGGTCAATGATGACAGACAGATTCTTTTTAACCAATAAGTGACCTTCAATTAAGACGAGTGTCAGGGAATTAAGGTGATACTCTGTCATGTTGGTACGCAGATACAGTAAACCACAACAATCACACACATGATGAAGCCATAAAACTATTTTAACTGGCGGAAAAAGATTTATTTTTTTTGTTATTCAAAATTTGCCGCCGTAGGCACGTGCCTGTAAGGCCTATGCGTAAATCCGCACTTGCAGATATTCAACAACTGTTGAGGTCCCACAGGAAGAAAATTAAACTCTTTGTTTCTACTGGCGAAATATTTGATTTATTTTGGCAAAAAATAATATAATATTTAGCACCGCGTCCTACTACCCGTTCGGGTTATACGCTTTAAGTACTAATTACTCTAATAGATTAGGAATTGGGAAGGATGATTAGAGTAAGTGAACCCGCATTTGCGTGGAGGGAGAGTGGAAAACCATTTAGGGAAACCCTACCTGTGTAAACTCGACCGGTTTTCGAACCCCGATCTTCTCGTAGTTAGCAGGCAAGCTTAACACGAGAGTGAACGCCTTGGACCATTCGGTAACTGAAGCGGGCTCCCTTGCTTAATGCAGTGCCAGATTAAAAATGGGCCCGGGTCAAATTTTGGGAAAGGGGGGGGGGTGCCGATCTTCTTTATAATTAACTTTTGGAAGTTGATATTTTAAATTTGGTGTCCCACTGTGGCGATTAGATAAAGTCACTTAAGTATCGTAGTATCGAACCCCGATGTTGGCCCGCTTCGGCGACCGCAAGAACTGGACAGCCGATGACGGGGAGATCGAGGTTCGAATCCCGGCCCAGCGTACAGAGGGTGATCTACCCAAAATGGTGGTCCATACGCCATCCACGCAAATGCGAGTACATTTCCAATAAATATAACCTTCACAATCCCTAAAACCATTAGCGTAACGAGTACATAGCGTATAACCCGAACGGGTAGTAAGACGCGGTGATGATATAAAAAAAAACACTGTCGATCTAAATACCAACCACGCTCCTCAATTAAGATGGGAGGGATATGCGAACGACTGTGCTACCACTTAGCGTAGAACCGATCCTTTCATTTACAAAAGTTGGCTACAATGGTTTGTTATTCGCGAAAACAGCTGTAGCTCTTCTCGTTTTTTTTTTGTTTTTTTTTACTTGGTGCGTGCGTCCGTGCGATTTATATGTGTATACATATTATATAATATTGTGTTGTGCCTTTATTATAAACATAACTGTTCCGTTATTGCTTTCGGAATGATTAAAAAATCAGGTTGAGCTGAATTTAAGAACAGGCCAACCAAAATGCAGCGTAATGAACGTGGCTTAAGTTACAATGAAAGTTTCTCAAATGGATACTTGTTTTAGTACTCCTTCAGCTTCAGAATCAAATGCCAAAACGTTCAGTGAGAGTCAAGATGTTGCTATTTTTTCACATTCAAATGTTTCTTCAGCTACGTTATCAAGTTATCACGAAGCTGATGTGTGCAGATCTAAATGTGTGCACAAATGTATATCCCATCTACGTTAGTGGTGGTAACTATTTTCATTCCATTTATTTGAAGTGTTTAACGTGCACTTTCTAAACCGACTGATTACATCAGCCCACGACTAATAAACTAACTTAAACCTAGAACAGATATAATATCCAGCACCAAGTTGTTAATTAACCACTGTGAAAGTGTAAACCCAAATTCCATCAATGATACATTCTTTGGCCGTATCGGGAATCGAGCCCAGGACTCTTATCTCGGTATATCAACCAACTATTTAACCTAAGGGTTTCGTTGGCTCACATTAATAACTGTGAAAATGTACGTTTTAAAATATTTAATTTGTACATTTAATGATTTTAATAATATTGCTGACCAGGAATGTAAAACTCATATTATACAAAACAATAGTTTCACCTGTTGTTCTCTAGAGATCTAAAATGTGGTCTCTTACGTTACATTACGAAAAAAAACTTAGGGTATTCAAAAACAAAGTGCTTAGGAAGATATTTGGTCCAAAAAGGGATGAAGATATTGGAGAGTGGAGGACGTTACATAATGATGAGTTACATACGATCTACTCTTCACAAAAGACAGTTATGATAACCAATTATCGTAAATTACGGTGAGTGGGATATGTAGCGCGAATGGGAGAATCTAGAACCTTGTTCGGGGTATTTACTGGTAAGCCATGGGAAGAGACGCAGATGGGACGATGGCATAAGTATAGATCTGAAAGAGATAGGTTGTAATGAGGTGAACTGGATAGAACTATCTTAATATAGAGTACCTATATGGTGTAATGAGGTGGACTGGTTAGAACTAACGATAATTGGCGTGCTTTTCTAAGAACGGCAATGAGCTTTCGAGTTCCTAATTCCACAGAGTAAGTAATTACGTAATAATAATTATATTGCATCAAGTAACTACACCCTGATTTTCGTTGGAAGAACAGTAGAGAAAATTCAAACCTCTTTGCGGCTAACATTGGTAACATTTCACTTTATTATTAATGTTATTTTATAATTATTGATAATATCTATCAAAAGTGACAGCTACAGATAACATGGCCCGATGTATAAATATATTAAAACTGTTTTAGTAACTTTGGTAACTTACTTCTACTGTTCTTCCTACCAAAATCATACTACAGTAGCCCCATGGCCTCTTTGGTGCTGACTTCTGACAGTCAACATTTAGGTATATACCTAAATTTTGACCGTCAGAAGTGACAACTGCTAAACACATGTTTTTGAAAATAATATGGTTCGGCGTAAGGATACATAATTTGGTCTAGTAATTTTTCAAAGCTTTTATCTGTCAGCTGTGAGCTGTCAGTCAGCACCAAAGAAGCCATGGGGCTACTGTACAAGTACAAACACACACACACACACACACACACATTGGTGAGCACGCATTTTTTTTTATCACCGGTTCCTACTATCTATTCAGGTTATACGCATATATTATAAATTACTCCCGTCTCGGTGGCGTAGTTAGCTAACGCGCTAGTCATGTTGAGCTAGACTGCCGAGTACGGGGAGATCGAGTTTCGAATATCGGTCGGGTGAACTGGTGGGGAGCGTGGGTCGTCCTAAGTGGTCTCCACTCTCCCTCAACGCAAATATGGGTTCACTTCCTCTAAACTGAACCTTCCCGATTCCTAATACATTAGCTTAATTAGTACTTAAGCGTATAATCCGAACTGGTAGTAATACGCGGTGCTAAATGAAATGAAATTATATAGATTACTCTAATGGGGTAGGGATGAGGTAGGAAACATTTAAGAAATAATCTACCCTAATTTTTATAGAAGGAGAGTGGGGAAACGATTTAGGGAAAACCACCCAAACTAGACCCGACCGGGATTCTAACACAGATCTCCCTGTAAATAGCAGGCCAACCTAACACGAGACGCCTTTTAGACGGTTCGGACAGAATAGCGTATAGCCTGCGAATTAAAAGTCAAACACATCTGCTCTGGTATTTAGGTGACGGGTAGACTTGGGTTGTGATTCAGGGCTGGTGTATTGAGGGTGTTTTTCCCTAAATGGTTTTCCACCTTACCTCCACGCAAATGTGGGCTACGTTTCCTTTGAATTCTAACTTCGGCGTCCTTACACACAGGCGTGATAAAGAAAATGTGTAGTGTCCGGACCGGTGGTAAAATGCAGTAAAAAAAATAAAACAAAAGTATATAATAAAACTAATCAAATATGTTTCTATAGGCAACACATCACAAGTTTGTGAGACTTTTCTCGGCTGGTTTGAGTTTGAGATCACCGGTATAAGGCAGCAGTCACGCATAAATGTTCAAATCCCGGTCGTTTGTAATGAGAGTGGACTTTCATAGACGGTTTTCCACTCTCTATTCAAGAAAATACAAGTACACTTACTCTTAAATTCGACCATCCTAATCCTTAACACAATAGCATAATTACTATATCTGCGTGAAACCGAAACGGATAACACGACGTGGGGCTAAAGTAAAATAAAATTTAAAGTCTTTTAACTTAAGAAAAAAACACCAGTATTCGTGCTAAGTTATCCGGATTCGTATCTTAGTAGCTGTTTTCGTGAAATTCTGAGTTTAATAAGTATGAAGTAGGCAGACTTATTATTTAACTGATACGTAATTGCTTTAAGAAGTTTGAAGATTTATTTTTATTTGTTGTTGTAGGCCTATAATAAATACACATATGTAATTTGTTTTATGATGTGTTGTATGTACATACTAGTAGGCCTACATACATTATATGCCTTTAAATTTTAGTAGGCCTACTATATTTTCAGTGTAATTTAATGTGAAATCCTTTTTTTTTCTATAAGATCAACTATCCGGATTTACCACCAGACCCGGGCCTAGAGCGCAACTCTCTGGGGGCGCCCCTTGAAGGGCGAATGCTAAGGCACTTCCGTCAAGAATTTTTAATACATATGTATATATAAAATTTAATAAACAAGTCTACGTAGAAATAAGGCACTGAGTAGGCTATATTTAACAAATTAACATTTATTATTATTTAGCACCGCGTATTACTACCCGTTCGGGTTATATGCTTTTAAGTACTAATTACGCTAATGGATTAGGAATTGGTAGGGTTGAAGTAGAGAAAGTGAAACCGCATTTGCGTGGAGGGAGAGCGGAAAACCATTTAGGAAAAAGATCTCAGTTTAGCCGACCGAGATTCGAACCTCGATCTCCCCGTCCTCAGCAGTCGGGCTCAGCACGACTGGCGCGTTAGCCAACTACGCCGCTGAGGCAGGTAATTAATCTATATATTTTTGGTCTTTAATGTCCGTCATTGGCCCCTTTTGAAGGTATTCTGTTACATAATGAACAAAAGAAGCTGAACGCGCTGCGACCGATACCGCCAGCTCTCCCACATAATTATATTTTCTACTTTATTTATTTAGGGATAAATTAATTTATCCATAATATTTAGTATGTTAGCAGGAGGTAAAAAAGTGTATATTTAATCGTCCCACATAAGCGTTTTGTTACCTGGAAATGTTATTTATTCAAAATATGTGGCCTAGCACTAACATTCTAAAATTTGTAACTAAGTTATTTTTAACACCGGAAACTCACTTTTTTGTTTTCCTGGTGGATTTTGTGTCTGTAAAAAGGCGGGGGACGGGGGTTCAACGTCGACAAGGGCCTAGCGAGCTTCAAAATGTAAATCCGGCCCTGATTATACAGACTAACCTAGATAGTAATTAGTCCGGATAGTCGGGTTTTTCAATGTGGCCTCTATGGTTAAACACGTTTGATACGCCTTAGTCCATTCAAACACTGAAGTGGTATTTTTTATTCTTATTAAATTGGGAATCCCTGCCTAACGCAATCACTCTGTTTCTCTCTCTATTTATTAAAATATAATCAGGACACGCACGATTTCAGTTTAAAAACTAGCACATTCCTAATTTTAGTGGAAGAGGAAGACTTCTAAGTGGAATGGAGTGCATTCCTAGCAGCTCAGGACACATGACATATAAATACACTCTCGCCCTATCTATATCCTGCATTATAGTCCTTCATTTGGCGCCTCAGCCAAGGGTGTAAGACCCAAAGAGCGCGTACAGCCATGGGCAAAACTTGGCTTCTCTTCAGCCTTTATATTACTATTTTTCTATCACCGTGGTGACCTGGCGGTCTAGGGGTAAGGTGTCAGACTTTTGTGCTGGTGGCTGGGGTTCAATCCTCGGTCCCGGCACAGATTTATCTGATTACCAAACCCTTCCTTCACCTCTGACAAGACATCTTGTGAATGTGGGGAATGACAGGCCTCCACCGTGGTTCGGATTCCACGTTAAACTGTAGGTCCTTCATTTCATCTCACAATCACCCTACCATTACACATTAGCGTAAGTGCGTATAACCCGAACGGGTAGTAAGACGTGATGCTAATAATAATAATAATAATAATAATAATAATAATAATCTATCACCGCGTCTTACTAGTTACTACCCGTTCGGGTCATACGCCTATGTATTAATTACTCATATGTTATGAATTAAGAAGGTTGAACCTAGAAGAAGGGTACTCACATTTGCGTGGATGTATAGTGGGAAAGCATTAAGTGAAA
This sequence comes from Timema poppense, assembly GCA_902141375.1. Taxonomy (NCBI): domain Eukaryota; kingdom Metazoa; phylum Arthropoda; class Insecta; order Phasmatodea; family Timematidae; genus Timema; species Timema poppense. The sequence goes on from CABFOV010005139.1 coordinate 23,865, forward strand.
ACAACCCTCGGACCAGCTAAATGGGATTTTAACCCCGATCTCCTCATCATCTGCAATTAATCTATTGTGAGATTTAAACCAGAGGTGGGCAACATGGTTTTCGAAAAACCACAGGTGTGGTGAATTAGAAGTGAAATTCTCCACACCATCTAAAAATAATAGATCAATTATATTGCTCAATCGAACATTTTTAAAAAAATACACTGTTTGAACAAGTTTATTCAAATCATGAGTACATTATTCAGTTACAACTGCCCCAGATGTTATGATTAAAATTGTTCAGATTGAAAATGTAAGACAATTTAATGTGAAACTTGACCATTCTTTTATTTGAAGTCGGAGATGAAACCAAGTGTTGGGGAAAGGGAGTGGTGAGCCAATGACTCATTCAGAAAGCGAAATGCTTCCAATTGTATGCAGGAAATGTGAAGTTACAAACAGCACAAGCCGCCATAAAAAAATATATATATTTTACTGTCAGAGCTGGCAAACTCAAATTCGCCACACTTTCATTACCAATTCACCATCGTGTGGCGATTGGCGACAGGGTTGCCCAACCCGGTCTTAGACCACGTGGCCGCCGAAGCGGATGATTCGTTATCTACCAAAGTTGATCTATCACTAAGGGCCAGTTTCATAGTCAGATTTAGTACGCCTCAAGTGCGGCGCTACACTAAATACAAGACGACACCTACCTAAACTCGAATGGAATGGGCCGTTCTCACACAGGAAACTGGCCTATTCCATTCTGGTTTAGGTAGGTGTCGTCATGTACTTAGTGTAGCGCCGCACTTGAGGCGTACTAAATTTGACTATGAAACTGGCCCTAAATCTCAACCTTAATTCCAAAGAAAGTTAACAAGGCTCTTTAACTTTACCCGGGCAACTCCGGGGACTTTCAGCAAGTTTTTAAAATCGATATTAATATTTTCCGACACCCTGGCTCAGTCGGTAGTGTGTCTGTCTATCGAGATAACGGTTCCAGGTTCGATTCTTGGCATGGCCGAAAACTTTATCATTAGTGAAATGTGGGTTTCCTGTTTCGCAGTGATGAATTAACGGTCGGGGGACTAGATGTTTTGTCTGTTCTAAACTTAAGTTAGTTTATAAGTCGTGTGTTGATCTAATCAGTCGGTTCAGAAAGTGAACACTAAATAAATACCTCAAATAAATTAAAATTAAAAAAAGATACAGTATTAATAGTTGAATCATGTTTAGTGATGAACTAAACGCTTTACCGACGTTTTACTTTACATCCATTACGGTTTCAGGTGACCTGGCGGTCTAGGGGTAAGGTGTCAGACTTCTATGCTGGCGGCCGGGGTTCAAACCTCGGTCCTGGCACAGATTTATCTGATTACCAAACCCTCCCTTCACCTCTGACAAGACGTGTATTAATCACATCTTGTGAATGTGTGGAATGCCAGGCCTCCACCGTGGTTCGAATTCCACGTTAAACTGTAGGTCCTCCATTTCATTTCACAATACTACCACTACACATTAGCGTAAGTGCATATAACCCGAACGGGTAGTAAGACGCGGTGCTAATAATAATAATAATAATAATAACAACATTACGGTTTCCAGTCTGTGGGCATGGCTACTTTTTTTTATTAAAGCCCTATATTTTCCACTATTAGGTTGCTAGGCCTGTCCTAGCTTCATATATCTTATAATAGAACTTAAGACTAAAACAGACACACCATCCCGTCCCCGACGGTTATTTCATCACTGTGAAAGGGTAAGCCCACATTTCACCAATTATACTTCTCTGGCCACGCCAGTAATCGCACCCATGACCCTTAGCTCAGTAGACAGACACGCTACCGACTGAGATAAAGTATCTTTACCGACACGTGCTTAGTCATAATGTTATTCTTGTCTGCTTTCTCTTTTCTATGGGTCACATATTACTGTCAACCAACATGTCCATGTGTATAATAGTGAACGACCATTATGTTAATATTAGACCCACCACGCCACCAACCTAATCTTCCAGATCTGCTTTCAACACCACAATCATTTATCTAGAGAAGAACATAAATTCCGGTTAGGGTTTTTTTCTTTTTCTTTTTTTAAGGTTGTATTTCCTGTCTTGTCCCTGAACTCATCCTTTTAACCTTCACCTTCAAGAAAATGTCCTGGTTCTATCTTTGAACTTTTAATGTCACCCGGTTGATGATTTATTGTTCACAAATAAATAATGTATTCCGGGTCAATTTCAGTTAAGGTAAATAAATTCTTTCACGTGTTTTAAAAGAAATGTGATCTTTTATAACAATCCACCGATGTAAATCTCCATAAATTTGTGTCATTTTATTCTATATACTCTATTATTTTGTAACCCGCCTCGGTGGCGTAGTTGGCTAACGCGCTTGTCGTGTTGAGCTCGACTGCTGAGGACGGGGAGATAGAGGTTCGAATCTCGGTCGGGTGAACTAGGGGTGGCTTTTCCTAAATGGTTTTCCACTCTTCCTCCACGCAATTGTGGGTTCATTTCCTCTAATTCAACCTTCCCAATTCCTAATCCATTAGCGTAATTAGTACTTAAAAAAGCGTATAACCCGAACGGGTAGTAAGACGCGGTGCTAATTATTATTATTTTGTAGGTGCTCTTAACTAGAAATCGAATCGTGAAACCCCTTAAGACTTGAATAATAAGATACAATAAAACTGTTTTTCAAGGTCACTTTATAGGAGCTAGTACATTGTCTTTTAAAAATATTTATAATCAATTCAATGAAAATTTTTTAAAAAAATCTTTAAATTTTATTTATTATAATTATTTCAAAAATAAAGTAATGTTATGTTAATATTAAATAAAATGTGAGAAATGTTTTTTTAACAGTTTCCTGGCTTGAGGTAAAATATTATTTTCGAGTAGCACCGAGCACATCCCCCGTTGTTTTAAAGAACACAAATTTTTTTAAAAATAATATGTTCAAATAGGTTAACTTGCAGCAAATAATAATCTTCACTCGACACTATTTTTTTTTTCACGGGATTCTAACCTCTATCTTTCAATCACCGACAGTTCAATCCAACACGAGAGTGACGCATTAGATTATGTGGGCGCCGATGCGTGTGCCACCATCACTGCTAAATTATTTTCCCGTGGGGGCCTCAGGATCACGCGTACTTCAGATTTAAAACCACTTAAACCCTTCCTTCACCTCTGACAAGACATCTTGTGAATGTGGGGGATGCCAGGCCTCCACCGTGGTTCGGATTCCACGTTAAACTGTAGGTCCTTCATTTCATCTCACAATCACCCTACCATTACACACTAGCGTAAGTGCGTATAACCCGAGCGGGTAGTAAGATGCGGTGCTAATAATAATAATAATAATAACCACTTATCTATGCTGCCAGTGGCGCCTTGCCGCGGGAACGGAATCTCGTCGAAGCTTGTTGGACACACTTCTCGGCGACAAAAGGAATACAGACGACCCTGCTCAATTGATACCCGCCTATTTTTATAGTGACCTAGTTTGGCAACTATTGTTTACATATGTGAAGTGATTCTTGTGTCATCTTAGCTTAAGTTAGTTTCTTCATCGGTCATGAAGAAATGAGCCGAACAACTGTAACTTAAGCAAAAATGGCATAAGTCCTTACCGTGATTTATATTGTTGTACTAGTTGTGTTTGTCAGCTCGTCCAACCAGAGAGTAATTAAGAGCTTACGTCACATGCCAATCAATTCTGGGATACAGTCGGCTAGAAATAGTAAGTTTACATGAACACTATTTATTGCACGGGAATATTTTTTTATTAAACATTAATGGAGATAAAGCTCTAATAGATGTTCCTAATACTCATCATTGTTAAAATATTAAATTATATCGGGATAAAAACTGTATTGTGAAGGCCGTTTTTTGAGCATTTTAGAATGGTTTCACAACTTAGCATTGTGCACAAATTTTAATTGTCTTAATAGGGACATACTGTAGTTATTAACAAGAAACTTTGTCCCCCCATTGTTACCTCGGAAAATTTCAAGCTATCTTTCAAATACGAATGCACTGCACACATTTTTGGCAAATCGTAGGTCTTTTCTCTTTTACCCCCATACCTCACGCGAGCCGGAAGCTGGAGTTGGTTCTGCTATGACTCTCCTCTATCTACAGTGTCGTCGAGTTCACGAGTAAAATAGTCATATCAGGATACTAGCATGCACAAGAAGGTATATTTTATCCTAGTGAAATGGTTCTACCTGATCAATATATAATGGCTAGTGAATACAAATTTCATGGTTGAATGTAGCTTAATTATGAGCAAAATTATATTTGTTGTTCTTTCTAAAAGTTTTGATCCATAATTAGCATGCTCATATTGTAATCTAGGCATTAGGTAATACGGTAACATAAGATGGGGGAAACGGGGATTGAGGGGTGGAGGGCGTGAGTCAAGGTCCATATATCTATTTAAAAAAATAACAAAAAACTTTTTGCCATTGTAAATCAAATATTGCTTCAATAAAACCATTTAGTTTAATTTTGTCAATATATTAATCTCCCCTACCTTTTTTAAGAAGTTTCTGATCAAATTTCAATATGCTCCTGACAAATATTCAAGAACTGTTGAAATTATTGTGTGTGGAAAATTAAAATAAAAGTTTCCACTAAAGAAATATTTTATTTATTTTGATTAAAAAAAGTGTATTATAAAAACGGCAAAAGTATTGACTTGTAGTTCCCGTTCCCTTTCATTCTACCATGAAATTCGAAATTCGTAAAAATTTCAAAAAAAGTAACTTGATATAACAATTTTAAGAAATCGGCAAAAGGAATATCTGTGTGTTTGGGAGAATGAAATCATAAAAAAGGACATAATTGTTTTAATAGAATTAATTTACTAAAAATGTGTTATCTTTGTTACTTATGTCGTAACATATTTGAAAAACAAAATAGAATTTGTCAGTGGCAACAAGTACTAAACAACTTTTTTAAATTCAATTTTAAATATATTTTTCAACTAAAATTGTACATTTTTAAAGATTTGAGGATTCGGATTTGGATTCGAGACCTGAAATAAAAATTTAAGATTCAGCTTCGACTATTATTTGGCAGATTTTTATCAGAGTATTCAACATTCGCTTTATAAACACAGATCATAAAATCGCACGATTAAATGAGTTAATCTAAGACGAATCGTCCAATACCACATTTTCAGCTTTAGCGTCTGAATATTTACTAATTACATATCAGGATCTCAGATTGAACAGGTTTAACTTACATAACACCACCGGGATTCAAACTAGAATATTTTAGACTTATAGCAAACCCCTGTTACTCCTTGGATATCGTGAGAGACAAACTTAAAATGTATTTTTTTGAATGTAATGGACCTACCGCAACGGATATTGCAAAAAACCCTCAATAGGACGTGATTCAATTCTCACAATTTGACAAGAGAAAGCACTTAAGAGGTCAGTTGGCCTAACTGTTGTTTATAATCAAGTTTCCACAAGCCACAGACTCACATCATGACAGGGGATTATTGAAAACAAAGGTAACATCAGAAACGTTTAGAAAGCAATCTTATAAAAAAAACACCGGTATAAAGTTCAGAAAGCAGCTATAAGATTAAGAATTTCTTTACGGGTAAAATCTTCTTTTTTTTAAACTTAGGGATTTGTTAGACAAAAGACTGGGAATTTAACGTATACAAATTGGAAAAGTATTGTTGTCCTAATCCTAAAATAAATGTATCATAATATATGTATATAAAAAATTGTAACTGTAAGATTTTTTTTTTGTACCTAGCGATAATGATAGATATTAGGCATTTTGTGTCTCTTCGAACTCGAAAATTTGGGTAAAAGAAATTTCTGTACCGTATGTCTTTTTCTATCTTGTGCTTGTGTTTTAAAAATGAGTAAGGTTTAAAGTATAAGTGTACCTGCATTTGCCTGGAAGGATACTGAAAAAAAAATGGAATAAATCTTACAAACCTGCCTCAGTGGCTTAGTTAGTTAACGCGCTAGTTTCATCGAATCTCGTTCAGGTGATCTGGGGTCGGTTATCCCTAAATGATTTTCTACGCTCCTTCCACGCAAATGCGAGTTTACTTCCTCTATATTCAACCTCGCCAATTCCTAACCCATTAGTGTAATTAGTACCTAAGAGTTTAACCCGAACGGGTAGTAAGACGCGGTGGTAAATTAAATTAATTATAAATCCTACAGGCACTATTGACCCGATCTCCCCGTTATCAGAAGTCGAGTCTATTGCTGGAGTGACGCCTTTTAGATCATTTGACCAGATAATGGCATTCACTCAAATTAATTGTCTTATAACAGCTCATAATAAGTGATTTGAATTTAAAATTGTAAACAGTCGATCGAGTATTTTCTTAATGATGACAAATATTGCGAGAGTCACGTCTAAAGCCGCGTGAAAACACTTATTCTATATTAATATAACGCAATATTGATTTTAGTATTAATTTGTTTTCTGTCTAGCTTGTTTGTCAAGGAAAAATATCATCTTAAAATCCTAGGAGAAATTATAGGAGATATCTTAACTTTAAATCCAAAGAGAAACCTTAAGACTGTAGTATCGAGTATAACATAAAGGGAGCGAGGCCTACTATTCACAGAACTACTACTAAGACTGTAGTAATGATAAGAACATGAAGGGAGCGAGATCTCCCGTTCACAGAACTACTAGTAATACTGTAGTAACGATAATAACATGAAGGGAACTAGTTCTACTGTTCACGGAGCTACTAGTAATATTGTAGTAACGATAAGAACATAAAGGGAACTAGTTCTACTGTTCACAGAACTACTAGTAAGACTGTAGTAACGATAAGAACATGAAGGGAGCTATTTATACTGTTCACAGAGCTACTAGTAATATTGTAGTAACGATAAGAACATAAAGGGAACTAGTTCTACTGTTCACAGAACTACTAGTAAGACTGTAGTAACGATAATAACATGGAGGGAGGTCTACTGTTCACAGAACTACTAGTAAGACTGTAGTAACGATAATAACATGGAGGGAGGTCTACTGTTCACAGAACTACTAGTAAGACTGTAGTAACGATAATAACATGGAGGGAGGTCTACTGTTCACAGAACTACTAGTAAGACTGTAGTAACGATAATAACATGGAGGGAGGTCTACTGTTCACAGAACTACTAGTAAGACTGTAGTAACGATAATAACATGGAGGGAGGTCTACTGTTCACAGAACTACTAGTAAGACTGTAGTAACGATAATAACATGGAGGGAGGTCTACTGTTCACAGAACTACTAGTAAGACTGTAGTAACGATAATAACATGGAGGGAGGTCTACTGTTCACAGAACTACTAGTAAGACTGTAGTAACGATAATAACATGGAGGGAGGTCTACTGTTCACAGAACTACTAGTAAGACTGTAGTAACGATAATAACATGGAGGGAGGTCTACTGTTCACAGAACTACTAGTAAGACTGTAGTAACGATAATAACATGGAGGGAGGTCTACTGTTCACAGAACTACTAGTAAGACTGTAGTAACGATAATAACATGGAGGGAGGTCTACTGTTCACAGAACTACTAGTAAGACTGTAGTAACGATAATAACATGGAGGGAGGTCTACTGTTCACAGAACTACTAGTAAGACTGTAGTAACGATAATAACATGGAGGGAGGTCTACTGTTCACAGAACTACTAGTAAGACTGTAGTAACGATAATAACATGGAGGGAGGTCTACTGTTCACAGAACTACTAGTAAGACTGTAGTAACGATAATAACATGGAGGGAGGTCTACTGTTCACAGAACTACTAGTAAGACTGTAGTAACGATAATAACATGGAGGGAGGTCTACTGTTCACAGAACTACTAGTAAGATTGTAGTAATGATAATAACATGAAGGGAGCGAGATCTAGTGTTCACAGAACTACTAGTAAGACTGTAGTAACGATAAGAACATGAAGGGAACTAGTTCTACTGTTCACAGAACTACTAGTAAGATTGTAGTAATGATAATAACATGAAGGGAGCGAGATCTACTGTTCACAGAACTACTAGTAAGACTGTAGTAACGATACGAACATAAAGGGAGCTATTTCTACTGTTCACGGAACTACTACTAAGACTGTAGTAGCTATTTCTACTGTTCACAGAACTACTAGTAATACTGTAGTAACGATAAGAGCATGAAGGAAGTGAGGACTACTGTTCACGGAGCTACTAGAAAGACTGTAGTAACGATAAGAATTAACATGGAGTGAGCAATATCTATTATTCGTGGAACTACTAGTAGTGTTGAATCAATCACACATCATCGGAACAAGACCGGCGTATTTAATCAAACTAAATAGTATTTCAAGTCCCTTGCAGGTTCATTTGTTCACGGTAGCTGACCGGACACCGCGCGGAGAACTGGACCTTCAACTCGTCTCAAGGACAACCGACGGAAATCCGGTCCTTTCATAATTGCTCCTACTTTACTTTTCCCTCTGCCCTGAACGATGATCACACAGATCTTCGTTCTCAAGCGATCAATTCTCTTTCCTTTTTGGTTTCTTTGGTAGCCTCTTGTTTCAAAAATAGACTAGTTGAGATTGTTTCTTATTTGCTAGAGTACGTGTGTTTGGTTTCATTTCGGTTGGTCTCTACAGGTACAGTCAAAGGTGTAGAAAGGTTTTATCTAGCACCTAGTCTTACTACACATCCGGGCTATACGTAGGCCTATATGTACTAACTTCACTCAGCTGTTAAGGGCGATAAAGGTTGAATTTAGAGGAAGTGTACCCACATTTACGTGAATGGAGAGCCAAAACCCACTTAGGAATAACCGCCTTTAGTACAGTCATCCGAGATTCGAGCCTAGATCTCCCTTTAGCCATCACTTATGTATTTTGCGAAAATTATGCCTTATTTTTTATATTTATCACCACCTCTTACTACCCGTTCGGTTTATTCGCTTAAGTACTAATCAGGTTAATGGGTTAAGAATTGGGAACGTTGAATTTAGAGGAAGTCAACCCGCATTTGCGTAGAGGGAGAATGGAAAACCATTTAGGAAAAAAAACCTCCCAGTTCACCCAACCGAAATTCGAACCTCGATCTCCCCGTCCTCGGCAGTCTAGCTCAACACGAAATAAGCGCGTTAGCTAACAACGCCACCGAGGCGGGTGAGTGACGGCTTACAAGCGCGTCTAGAAAGCTAGAGAGGAACATGCGGGACCTATTTATGTGGTGGAAAGGGGACACAAAAACAATTTTAATAGTTCACATAAAATTTGTCCCATTTAACCTTGTTTCTGAGCTATAATCATGGCTGTACTCCAGTAATGTGGAGATGCTTAACATTATAAGAAGTGCTCTAAATGGCCGCCTTTGGCCTTAATGCAAGCCTGAATTCGTCATATCGTAAAATTCCGCACTCTTTATAAAATATGAGGTTCTTGTAATAGCCAGTAATAACCCACAGATAGAACCTACCTAGTCTACAGGTAGATATTGAGTATGGTATACAAACAGTTAAGTGGAATCACTTGGATGTGACTCGAAAACAAGGCCAAATAGGGCACATGTTTATATGGACTTATATAATTGTTTTTGTGTCCCCTGTACACCTCTTGGCTGGCTCCCACATATGACATTTCACCTGTCAATATATCGAGAAAGAAAATATCATTGTAATATTATACATAACTGTCTTTCTATCAGTCTAGGCTATACTTATGGGATATGGATCAGAAAGACACAATTAAGAGGAAATGTAACAGCATGTTCTTTGAGAGATACATATCCCAAGGACTGATGACTATACAAGTCAATAAAGAATACTTTTCAGTGAATGTGTTCTTTATGTAGCTCTGTTAATCAGGGATGGTTTTTGGGTTGTTACCAGGGCAAGCAAGAGGTTGACAAGACTGTGCTGCTGAACTGTTCTCTTACCCCCATGATCCATTTGACCACACACACACACAATACTGCAGTTAGCGAATGCATGCATGCTTATTGGCTTCAAAGGACAAGTTTGCTGCTAGACGAGAGGAAACAACGTACCGGTACAGTCTCGACAAGACTTACTTGCCTTGGAAACAACCCACGAGCCACCTCAGGTCCTAAAATAAAAGTTTGTGAAAACCTAATAGCTGTATTCTTAGCCCCGTGAGTTATTTTAGAGGTAGAATTTACTCTAGACCTCGCTCTTACGAACGAATTGTAACCTGAATGGTGGTCGCTAGAGGAGCCTTCGTAAGGCGAACCCTGGTCTCCCATTAGAGCAATGGTTCTATGTTGCACATCGTGGCTTACTATGTGTCGGAGATTCTTCTTCTTAAGTCAACAACCCGAAGATTGGTTTGATGCGATTTCTGGAGCTAGGTATGCACTCATCCCTTTGGCTGGTTAGTTCTGCCCGTACCATCTGGTAGAAATCCCATGAATAAGGGGAGTTTAGAAATTGTGATGGTTCCTCGTTGCCTTTCACACCGAATTTCTATGAGCGTGCCTGAAAGAGCTTCCCACAATCGATATGAGACCGATGGCTTTACTTTCCCTCTAAAGGAAGTTGAGCTATGGATTTTTATCGCTCAAGAAAAATCAGTCGACCTCGGCTGGGTTTGAACCCACGAGCACCGAGGTCGACATGCAATTACGCTAATGGAGCATGGTTGGGGAAAGTAGAACTTAGAATAAATAGTATACCTGCTTACATATGCGTGGGTGGCCTGGCGGTCTAGGGGTAAGGTGCCATACTTTTGTGGTGGGGATCCGGGGTTCAATCCTCGGTCACGGTACAGATTTATCTGATTTCCAAACCCTTCCTTCACCTCTGACAAGCCGTGTATTAATCACAACTTGTGAATGGGTGGAATGCCAGGCCTCCACCGTGGTTCGGATACCATGTTAAGCTGTAGGTCCTCTATTTCATTTCACAATCACCCTACCATTACACATTAGCGTAAGTGCGTATAAACCGAACGGGTAGTAAGATGCGGTGCTAATAATAATAATAATAATAATAATAATAATAATAATAATAATA
>CABFOV010005140.1:9988-45312 GCA_902141375.1 Timema poppense
CCCAAAGCAATTACAATTTTCCTACGCCTATGCCAAACCTAGCAACTCAAAATCTAACGTGATATGAAAATAATATGAAGGGGTAGCTCCATAAATGGTTATCACACAGTAGTACAAACGTTTCACTGCAAGATTATATGAAAATGGTTAAAATTACAAAGAAAACTACTGGAACATTGCTTGTATACAATGTTATCCTCTTTATTTTTTATCATTAAGACTTTGATCAGTTTAAGAAGTAATTGCAAAGGACCGATTTATGGCATCATGTTTTCAAGATGGCAGATGTAAAATAACATTTTAAGTAATTTCATGTCCGTATCAAAAAGTAAATGAGTGTTATTATATTTATCAACTCCACTATTACGCCCAGGTTAAGTTAGGTTTGGAGTTGTGAGATTTGAGAATGATTTTCACATCACTCCCATGTTATGTTCGTTTAGGTTGGTACTCTGTTTGGCACCCTCGTCGAGTTGACGCCTCGAGCAACCGCCTGGCCCTTAAGCCGCCCCTGATACCTCATGGGTCGTGTGGCAGCCAATCTACTACCCCTTTATCAATGAACATAAACATCACAAACTAAGCTTTTGTAGAGCTCAATGAACTCACTCAACTTAAGGATGCCCCAAGAAAATGAAGAGGAAAATTTTATGTGTGTTGTTTAAACAGATTAAGCAGGTAAGGGCATCAATTCTTCTATTGTTTGTCAATAATTAATAATCTATCTTGATAGAGTATATAATCGATTAATGTAGTTAAAAAATGGCACCTCCCAGAAGTGAATTTTGGAAGTTGTCAAGTGAAAAAGAATCTTTTAAAATGTGTTTTTATGTGATTAAAAACATTCTAATATGCAGGATTTAAATAAATATGATGCAAAAGTTGAAATTATTATTACTAGATAAAAACCTTTTTCCAGATTAAATTTTCGACACCGATATTTACTGTTATCAATACTTTTAACTATCACAGTATCGATACTTTTCTTTCAATAACACATCCCTAAACACTGCCCTGTGATACTGACAGAGAAAGTCACTTATTCCACCATACCATGTATAGATAGTTGTTCTGGATTTTTGCCTGCCTTCAGGGTTTCTAGCCCTAATAAATGTCGTCTAACTTTCAAATAAGCACATGATTTAGAGGTATGTATGTGTATTATTAGGCTTCACAAAATTCAAGGCCAGTCAAAATATCTTTTACTTGCCCCTCAGGGTGTCCAGGCAAATTGCATTTTAAAATTCCCTACGTTTCCAGGTTTTCAGAAACCAATATGTTTTTCCAACCACTTTATAAATCTTAATTGTATTACAAACATTATTTTATTAAGATCACAACTTAAGGTAATAATAATATTTTCAGATCCCAGTACACCTGCACAGTTTTAAATTGTTGTGAGACATTTTTTTAAGTTTCTTCTTCTTGTAACATAATTGGATTCTAGTGCAAGACCATAGCCATGACTCAACCTTCACTAAAAGTGTGCGGTAGAGGTGTGGAAAGAAAAAACCCAAATAACTAGATTAGTCATATGAACAGGGACAACTATGTTAAAAGAGATTGAAATAAAAAAGTTTTATGACTATAGTATATGAAAGATGTGCATTTTATTTAATGAATATGTATTATTATTATTATTAGCACCGCGTCTTACTACCTGTTCAGGTTATACGCACTTACGTTAATGTGTAATGGTAGGGTGATTGTGAGATGAAATGGAGGACCTACAGTTTAACGTGGAACAGTTTAACGTGGAATCCGAACCACGGTGGAGGCCTGGCATTCCCCATATTCACAACATGTCTTGTCAGAGGTGAAGGAAGGATTTGGTAATCAGATAAATCTGTGCTGTGATTGAACCCCAGCCGCCAGCACAGAAGTCTGACACCTTACCCCTAGACCGCCATATGTAAAAGACTACTTAATCAGCTGACATGGTTTGAAGACCACTATATCCACCAGTATTTACAACTAGGACTTATTGCACCTATTCACCAAGAATTGAAGCTCAGCGAGATAAAATATAATCTCAGACTTGGGACCCAATTAGAAAATCCGGCATTTAAATTGATAGAATAAGAAGCTTGGGTTGACAATTGCAGCCCAAATTAATATCTCTCTAATGTGCCATAGCCATTGGTATTATGGAATTTTTCTGGTCATATTACTACCATCAAACATGTTACCAAATAAAATACCCAAGAATGTTAAAAAAAAAGGGCAACACATGATACAAGACAAACACTGCTCTCAGTCACTACAATAAAACACCACACACACCAAACTGACTCAAGGACTGAGAGCCAGAAAAACTACTTACCACTTTTCTATACAGCTGCACAATGAGAAGCATCCTACTACACCCACACTTAGCCAAACACTGTTTCCCTCTTCCGTTCCAATAAGAAAAACTGCGTATAACCTGAACGGGTAGTAAGACGGGGTGCTAATAATAATAAGAAAAACCCTTCACTCTCCAATGCAATTGACACATAGGATTGTCTCATTGCTCAGAGATTTAGGACACAGTGGCACTGTTGATATCTCCACACTGTCCACAAGAAGAGCAAGACTATCAGCACAGGAAAAAGGTGTGATAGTTTTTGCCTAAGACACCACTTCAATGAAAAAAAGACACTAAGAGAATAAACATAGAGCCCCGAAATATGTGAAAGTATGTAGTAGGCTAATGATTTAAAGGTATGCATCCATTAATACAATGTAAATTGGGACAATATCAGCATAAAGAGCACTAGGGCAAGAAACATACTTGATATTACAAAATAGGCAAAATTACACTCTTCAAACAGACATACCAACAGCAAAATGAGAGAAAACCATGGGAAAAAAACAGTGTCCAAAATCAGAATTCAGGTGAAAAGACACCATTATTATACTTTGGTCCATTTTCTTTATTTCAAGCAGATCTCTTTTGAAAATTATGAAAAACCGATAGAAGTGACACACCTGAGATACAAAAAATGCTGCATTACACTGAACTACATTAGATTACACAACCCTTTTATTGGAAACACCAACACCATTTTTTGAAACGCACACTATCCATACGATAAATCAAAAATTATCTAGTAAGAAACAATGCGTTAACAAAAAGTTCTGAAAAATCACACAGCTGCCATTATAAATAGTCTCCCAACTCCAATGATTCTTGCCCTGGATTTTTCTTAACTCTTCTTATAAAATCTTGAGAGCAGGCCAGGCCACTGTGTGTAATAATAGGCAGAGTTTGGATAGAAATGATGCAAAATAAGCTTATTTCTTTTTGTTGAAAATTTATATCAATTATAAAAAAGAAAAAATCTATGAAAAGATACCCTGCATACAATACTGATCCACAGAGGCGTGTTATGTAATGAGGGTAACCCGAAAAATTTGTCAACAAATAGTGATTAAATTAGGTGATGGTTGAAATCAAACAAAGTATCATTCTCATACCAGTCACTCTTCTTGAAACTAAGCCCACAGATTGATCTTAGTGTGTTAATCCATATAATACAAATGATACCAAAAAAGAAAGTGTTAGTTTATAAAGTTGGGAGGAATAAAGAAATTAAATTCTTATGATTTTAACTTTTTTCTGTAGGTTGCAGACAAATATCTCATGTTAATGTTCATGTATTTTAAATTGTAACAATATAAACCAATCATTCTTTGCTGAGAGCTTATTTGTTTTAAAATACTAATAATATCACTCAGTTTTATTTTATTTTAGATATTTACATAACCAACAACACAGTAAAGCCTGTCACAAATTTTTCCAGTCCTGCTAACAATCTAGAAGTGTATCTTGAAACATTGACCGCTACAATGATATAAAATTAAGACATTTAGTATAATATGTAAAATGAAATAATAGAGGCTATCTTAACGATAAATCAATTAGTTTTAGACCCGCCTCAGTGGCAGCATGGTCTAGGGAAGTCACTTGTAATAAACTAGACTGCAAATGAGGCATAAATCGGGGGTCGATACCCAGTTGGTTGTAGTTAGTGGGTTTCACTAAATGGTTTTACACTTTCTCTTCATGCAAAATAATGTGTACACTTCCACTAAATTTAATTTTCTTCATCCCTAACAAGTAGTATAATTAGTTATGTACGCACTAAAACGGTATTATGATGTGTTGCCATAATCTAAATTAGTTTTACAAATCTAGGTATCATCGCAAATATACATTTTTAAATCACCACATCACTACTTGTTGAGGTTATATACCTAGGGACTAATTACGCTAGGGTGTTAGGAATAAGGAAAGTTAAATTTAGAGGTATAATATATTATTTAGCACCGCGTCTTACTACCCGTTCGGGTTATACGCTTTAAGTACTAATGGATTAGGAATTGGGAAGGTTGAATTAGAGGAAGTGAACCCACATTTTCGTGGAGGGAGGGTGGAAAACCATTTAGGAAAAACCACCCCCATTTCACCAGACCGAGATTCGAACCTCGATCTCCCAGTCCTCATAAATCGAGCTTTACAAGACAAGCACGTTAGTCAACTATGCCACCGAGGCGGGTAAAAATTTAGAGGTAGTGTATCTAGATTTTCATGGAGGGAGAGTAGAAAACCATATAGATAAACCATCGTCAGTAGACCCAACCAAGATTAAAAAAAACACTAGAATCGTGGCAGCATCTTTTATACCAAATATTATATTGGGAATATTATAGTTGTTGTACGCTATTTGAAATCGATTTAAAACTTTAAGACAATTAAACTTTTATAATGACTGTCACACACTTGTTGTCTGACCTGGAAGTCAACACGAATACATGATGCTCTAACTATATCTTTCAGTGGACTTTGATTAAACACACACTCATGTTGCTCTGATATATCTATCTCTTGAATGGAATCAAGTTACGAATCAGGCCATGCTCTGTTCAATCCCTTTGTGTTATAACCTATACCAGGATAGTCCAAACTCTTTCCACCAGAGGGAAGTGGAAAATATATGGCTTGAATAAAAAACGTACTGTACTTTGGACACAGGTTGGAAGCAGTAAGGGATGTAAAATAATTAGGGGTGTGCGAGTATTCAAAATTTCGAATAATTAACGGTTGAATATTTGATTCGATTCTCCGAATATACCCTCTGAATAGCATGAGCGAATAGTTGTGTTATAAAGCTCTTAAAGGTCCCATCCAGACCAGTATGTTTACTGCAAGCAAGACAAGTAGCCAGATAATTTGGTGACTCAAGACTTAAAAATACTCTTGTCCTTTGTTCAATAAGATGGAAGGGGGGAATACCGTTGTTAGCAGAAAGAAAGAGGTTGTGGCCTACCTAAGGGATGGGGGAAGGGGTTTTATAATGGCTGGTGTAGAGACTAGTGATGGGTCGAACCAGCTCGTTGACACGAGCTAGCTCACATAAGCTCGCTCACTCAAAAGAGTCGTTCATATGAGTCATATACGTTCACCGTATTGATGGCTCGCTCCCAATCCCTTCACTATCCTAGACTTGATGAGCAAGCGCTAACTAGTTCTCACAATTCCCGTTTCGAGCGTGCAAATCTGTCTCTCTCCTTTCAACTTATGAACAAATTAAGTTTTATGTGTAATTTATCCGAATCCTATTGTGTTTGATTCTTTAATTCTATTACTTGCTTATATTACTTATAATAATTAACCTTAGCATGTCTAATTCACAGAATTATGTCTAAATGGCATTTATAGTTGATTTTTTCTTAGTAGCAAACGAAGAACAACAGCAGAGTCGTGAATGACAAACACTCCTGACTCTTGCCAGATCGGATGTACGAGAGCGAAACAGTCGTGAGTAATGGTGGCGTGAATGACTCGCTCGTGAAGCGAGAGTCGTTCGTTCACAGCTCTCGTTCAAGAGTCATTCAATTTGAATGACTCGCTCACGAGCGACCCATCACTAGTAGAGACAAACAGTTGGGGGCCACATGGCTGTTCTTGGTCTTCTAGTAAAAGTGCTTGAAATGAAATATTTAGAGAAGGATAGAAATAGCTACTCTACCATATTTCATGGTGCATGAAAATGAAGGGTGGAGGAAATCTTGCAAGGTCAATCATTTGAGTGCACCTGTTAGTCTGTTGTTAGCACAGGCAGGTGACCCAGACAAGAGAGATTACAAGGGGTGCCAAACCTTGATATCATTTAAATGTTTCAAACATAAGAAACATTAAGGGGTGTAAAACTTTGATAGCATTTAAATGTTTCAAACATAAGACACATTTAAGGGGTGTCAAATCTATATACCCAAGCTCAGAGTACTTAAAGGGTGTCAAGCCTAGAGACCATTTGAAAGATTTCAAACCTTGAAAACTTTTAAGGAGTTTCAAACCTAAATAACATTTAAGAGGTCACAAACCTAGATTACATTCAGGGGGTGTAAAGCCTAGATAACATTTAAGGGGTGTCAAACATAAATACCATTTAAGAGGTTACAAACCTAGATAACATTTAAGGGGTGTCAACCCTAGATACCCAAGGCTAGAGAACTAAAGGGGTGTCAAACCTAAATACCATTTAAAAGGTTTTAAAGCTAGAAAACATTTAAGGGTGTGTGTCAAGTTTATAGAACATTTAAAGGGGTGTGTCATGACTAGATAACATTTAAAAGAGTTCAAGAACTAATTCTCAAACCTAGATAACATTTAAAGGGGTGTGTCAAGCATAGATAACACTTAAAGGAGGTCAAGAACTAATTTTATCATCCATTACTGTTGTGTTATTTTATTAAATTTATTGTTGTATAATATGAAAGTGGGAGAGGTATGAGCAAGACTAGTAATAACATTCAGTATACAGCCAGTCCATTTGATGGATGGAGTGAAGGTGTTACTTGTAGGGTCAGTTGGTGGCTCGGCAGACTTATGTGCAATAGTACCTTCTGGCTCGGTGAGGAAAGCAAAAGGAAACTACTGCATACCTATATTATATAGTAAGCCTTTTCAGTGCTTCCTTGGTTTTAATCTGTTAGTGGAAATGTTTAGGATCCAACCAAACTTTGGGTTGAGTGATAATCATCACACAAACAAAAGTAGGCTCTACATATTAGAAAATGAGAACTACAGTTTGAAATAATAGAAATTATGGAAGAATCAATATCTGACCTTGTTTATTAATCACCCCATTATTTAATCCTTTATAATAATAATAATAATAATAATGTTTTAATATAAAGAGATATAATCCCGACACTGACTAGTTAAACAATCTCAGTGCAATTTTTAAATTTAAATTTCTTTCAAAAATTCATCACAAAATTTAAAAAATGTATTTTGGTAGAATCAGTCAGGCTAAAAACTTAATCAAAAGTTCCAACCGGTTTATTAAAATTTTGTTTTAAATTCAGTCTTATTTTTATTGATACCAGCTCAAATAATTATGTTTAAGTAGGAATAGCAATAGGAATTTACTAATTTATGTTATTTTTATGAAAAATGTAAGAAAAATCTACTATTTGATTTGTAATATATATAGTATTCGTACAAAATTTTGATATTGATTCAAAATTATTCGAGTCGATAAATAATCCTATTCGCACACCCCTAAAAATAATTAAATTCACACAATGTATTACATGTGTGACTGTAATTTTTTATTACTATTATACTCTCTATATTCTATAAGCAGACTTAACTCAAATGTTGATTTTGAAGGTGGATGATAGCTACCACATAATTAGATTTCAGGTAGACAAAATCAAAGAGAGTGGCAACATAGTATTTCTACATAGATTCTAATTTCTTACACCTTGAGATTTAGTATATTAAAGTTGGTGATAACTTGTAATTATTTAATACAATCGTTATGAAAGCATCCCATGATTAAAAATTGTTCTACCTTGCCATAACGTACGTTACAACACACTATTGACCTAATTTAAATTAATCAAAGTGATTTACTTGCTGACGCAGACGATTTTGCAAGATGAATTCTCTCAAATAGCTTCAATGAGTGAAATAATAAACATATTGGTTTTAGTAATTAATAAATCAAATGGTTGAAAAAGTATGTTTAACTTGACCCTTGAGAAATAATTTTTTTTAAGAGAATTTATAAAAACCAGCTCTAATTTTACATAGTGGGAGAATTCTTAAAAATGGCAGAGTATATGAAAAACTGTAGAAAAATTATTTACTTATTACAGGGTGGATACAAAACTTTTATGATAAAATTCCTCGATTTTTCTAATTTTTCCAAACATTAAAAAAATTCCAGACCTAAACTTTTTACAGTTTTTCTGGGTGGATAAGAAGTTATTCATTTATTAAGATGATCACATATTTTCAAAACATCAAGATTCTTATAAGGTCTTGTTCATTTTATATTATTTACTTAGGTATTATTTTTGTCCTTGTGTAATGTGGTACAAAACAAACCGTGTACAGCCATGTCATGTTAAGAGTGCTACATGTATATATCGAATCAATGCATTTTGTTAACTTCGAGAATCAAAATCTCTAACTTTTATAGAAGTGTTTAGGTGCAGAATAGGTATTTAAATTACCCGACTTTTTCTTATTTTTGATTAATTTCCTTCACATTTGCCTGCTCTACCTGAAATAGGAGGATTCACCCACTTTTTCAGGTTTTTCCTGTCTGTAACCACCATGTATAAGAAATAAAGGAAATGGTTAGGAAGAGTGGTGTCTAAGAACTAATTAATAAATTAATTTCCATAACTTTCATTATAAGCTATGCTTATTTGTTACCGTTGATAATCAATACAATGAAATAATAAATTTCAAAAACAAATTAAAAAAATTACACTATGACAATGGTTGGTTACTTTTTCCAGTAGCATTTTCTCTACTAGTGCTTAAACAAATACACAAACTTACTTGTAATATCATACACAACTACAGCAACTGTTGAGTCACGGATATATGACGGTATTAGACTTCGAAACCTCTCCTGTCCTGCAGTATCCCAAAGTTGAAGCCTAACCTGGAATATTAAACAAGCACAATATTTTCTGATTGAAGATATTATTTTATTTATGCCCCTAATAAGAATTATTTTAAACTAAGAAAAATAAACACGATTAAAGTAACAAGCCCATACTTTGTTTTCAAATGTGTTATTTATAAATAAAACTATGTATTGTGAAATATGATGCAGACACACACACACATTAAAAGTGTGCTATCTACAGTAAAAACACAACAGAAATAATAACAATATTTTTATAATGGTTATAAAGTGGATTAATTTTAAATATACCTAATGGGAATTACATCTAATAATTTCATTTTTTTTTAATTTGAACATTGCACAATACTTTAATGCATTAATTGTTTGTTACACTAATTTCTTTTGATTTGATATTTCTACATTTGTAGCATTCAAAGTCACCCCAAAAATATAAAAATACAAATTTACCTTGACTAATTACACTATGGCCATATCTTATTAGCTAAACAATAATGGAAACAAGCAAGGTGTGTTCCCTTGAAAATAAAATGGATGCAGTATAAACAAATAGTGTTTTTAAAGGTGCAAGAGTAATAAAAAATTATAGAAAAAAGTTTTACATAGATAAAGTCGTCCAGAAATGGCATGACCAAAAATAAATACTCGAGCCTCTTCCAGAGAACAGTTAATATTTTGTCATTATCAGTACCGTATCATAATTATAATTCCTAAACTAATAACTGTGCCACTCGCTTGTCTTAAGCATAGAGCACTTTTGGGGAAAGTTAATAAAATACAATTCTCTGACTTATCCTCACTAAATTTTAACATTTATACATTTCATAGTGTTTTAGTCGAATAAACCATTGGAGAGCTATTAAAACACACCACACATTTTGTCATCAGTAAATGCTTCATCCTTTTTTGTATGTCTTCAAAGTGATCACCATTTAATGATAGGTGTTTCTTTTTCATTCTAAACTACTTGTGTACCTCAAAACTATTCAAGGAATGTTAGTGATTCTTTTTTTATATATAATTTTAGTTGGGACACAATCAGTACAAATGGCTAAACATTTTTAAGTCTTCCAAGCAAAATTTTACAATAATATATTTTTCTTATGTAGCAGACTGCAGTTCATGATAAAGATACTAGGAGTAATTGTCAGCTTGCAGGATACAAGCGGTCCACAGGCTGTAAGTTGTGCAGGTCTGAGAACAGGGTTCAGCCTTGAATCATAGTCCAGACAGGGTTCTTCTCTCTAATGCTGAATAAGGGGGCTTGATAGACCTTGAAAATAACTGTTATGTGGGTTTTAGCCTTCTATCCTCATTTCAAATGTTTAGCAAACCCATATGTTTGTATAGTTTTAAATTGAAAACATATTTGTTCCTTTAAAACTACTCATATGAGTCATGTAAACTAAATGTTGTACTGGTATTATTACAAGGATGAAAATGTCATTGTGACATTATCCAATATATTTTGAATGCATTAAAAAATATGTAATTAGAAATACAGAAAAAAAAAAGTATATCATTTATGACCTAGAGCAGTGTGCATGTCCAAAAGAAGAAGAAATATTCATGCCATCTTACACATGTGAGCTAGGACCTATTTAATGTTTCATTTTATTCTTTTTAAAAAGTGAATTATTTTTAACATGTTTTTGTGGGAAAGGGGATATACCATTTGTACTTGATTGACTATCCATTTTGTAACATAAAATAAACAATATTATGGAAAAACTTTATTATAATAGCTGAAGTTTTACTGACAAATTATTTAAACGCCAATATTATTGTATTTTTATATAGCAAAGCTATTATTAAATGACGATCCCAACAATATTTATTAAAAAAAACTTTGTAGGTTCAAAAAGCACAAATTGTGACTCAATAAAAAAATTAAATACTAAAAGTAATTTGAAACACACATGAACACCCTTAAATTAGTATTACAAATGGGGGGTTAGGGGGAACCCCCATCATTTAAGTCTTAATATTGTATTGTTTTTTAAGTGCACAGTATCCTACTATTTGTTTGGGCTATCCACCTATTTACACTAATGGGGTGGAAATGAGGAAAAATCACTTGGTACACCTGATCCGGATTCAAGATCCTTGCAGCCACTAAGGCCGGTTTTGTGGGATGCCGTTAGTTTATATATCTACTCATGTTTATATAGTAGCGGTGTATATAATAGAGCCTTTTAAAATGCCAATTATAATCAAACTTGAGAATACTAATGACACACGAAAAAAGTGCTCTTAGTTACAGGGATGGGTGGGTGTAATACTTTAAAGGAAAAACATACTATATTATGCACACCTAAAAAAAAATCATAAGATATTTGTAGAAAACAAAGAATATTCTAAATATTCAACAAATAGTAAACTTTTTTTTGTCTAACAAGTCTTAAAAAACCAAGAACAAAAAAAAGTGTGGTTGAGGCATTTATCATTAGCTTTGTAAGAAAGAGTCTCTTTAAAATATTTAATATCTTTTTAACAAAATATTAATATTTTATGATTGATCTTTTAAGCAAATTAATATAGCAAATCAATCTATAAGTTTTTTTTACTATTTTTACAAACAAAAACTAATGGGGGAGCTGAATTGTATCCATTCAGATATTTCTTAAACAAGAACCACAAGTAAAAAGTCTGATTTTTATCCAGTCTCATAATACCCACAAAATCCTGAATTGTATCCATTCTGAATGGTCTCTCTTCAGACAGTTTTCAAATAAACGACTTTAACAAAAATCCTGATTTGTATCCACTGTAATTATTTGCATTATATCCACAAAATCCTGAATTGTATCCATTCTGAATAGTCCCCATTCAGACATTTTCTTAAACAAGCACCACAAATAAAAAGTCTGATATGTATCCATTTAATTGTGGTGCCACTTGTCTGATAGATGGCAGCAGCAGAGACTTTCCTTAACTCATTCCGTGCTTACTAGAGAGCAGCACTATCCCTATGATAATATGTATAAAAAAATATAAATACATATTTGTGTTTCTTTTAAAATAATAATTATGGTAGGGTACTTAACAAATGATTGATATTTAAAAATAATTATGATTTAGTTTAAAATTGATACATGGGAAAGCATTTCCTAAAATAAATTAATATTTTGAATAGTTTGAAAAATGTAATATTTTTGGATCCTGAAATTTCTTGAAAAATGTGTTGATGCCTGAAAAGTTTAAGTTTTGTTTGGGTGGGTTCGTTTACAATATTAAAAATTATAACTATTGACTATTAAATAGTTTGGTGGCATGTTGAGACATTCTTTGAATATTCGGACATGTGGCAGTAGACTTAAAATTATAAGACCTAAAGTCACAACCCCTAAAATACATTTCTTAACTTCATAATAACTAACTTTATTAGACCTAATTTTATAGCTCCTAACTTAACTAGACCTAAAATTCATTTTTCATAGATTACTTTAAAATATCATTAACTGTTCAAACAGGCAGTGGACCTAAAGTTTATAGGACCTAACTTCACTAGAACTAACTTCACTGGACCTAACCCCACAAGCCATAGCCTCACAAGCCAACAAGCACAAGACCTAAAGTCACAAGACCTAGCTTAATATGGCATTCTGACATAAGTCATAAGACATAGGTAATTATGCTATTTCATTTTTACAGTTATAAATTTCAAGTTTTCCTGGTTATATATTTATTTACCTTCGTTTTTTCATTGTATTGGCTAACATTGAGTGTTGTGCCACAACTTACGTTTAATCTTTTTTCTCATCTAGACCTGAGGATGGTGCCATTGCAGCGCCGAAACATGTCGTGACAATCTCACACCAGAATTAAAAAGGAACAAGGGAATTAAACTTTTCAGATAAGAATAGAATTCAACTTTATTAACTTCTTTATATCTTTGTATCACACTTTTGTTAATTCTAACTTATAAACATATATACATCTTTTTACACCTTATTATATTGTTCCTCTAATATTCTTAGATCTTTTGGACTTTTGTCTCTTAAAATTTCGTAACATTAAATTGTGATATCACAAATTTCCTGAAAGACAAGATTAACTAACTTTCAAGTTTTCTTAATTGAATAGGCATCATTCTCAAACTTTTTACTTAATTTAACCAACTTCAGTATTTTCAATCAA
The DNA here is from genome assembly GCA_902141375.1 of Timema poppense. NCBI lineage: Eukaryota > Metazoa > Arthropoda > Insecta > Phasmatodea > Timematidae > Timema > Timema poppense. The sequence goes on from CABFOV010005140.1 coordinate 23,068, forward strand.
TACCATATACTATTATGATTGTTTGACCCATGTATTAATACATATATTTAATATGTTTTATTCTGATTGTGTATGTGTTACTGTGACTCACATTTTTTAATATGTATTTAAAATGTCTAGTATTATAAATTAGTTTTATTCAAATTGTTTTATCACAATCATTCTAAAATATACACTCTTTCTGACAAGTTAACTCAATATTATCTTCATAATTTATTCTCAACTTAATTTCTCAGCTTTTTTGATCTTTCCATTGATTCTATTTTTATCAATTCTGAATAAGTCCTAAAACAACATTATTTTTAACACACTGATAGGAAAACAAAGGCATCAGTCTTGTCTTGTCTAGCTCTCTGAGAAATGGAAGGTCAGAGTTCAAATCCTGCTGGGTGTATCACGTTAGTCAAGTAAGAATAGGTGCCTCCCATTTATCTTTTATTTGCTAACCGTCTTGGATTATGAAAGTTGTTTCAATGTTTATGAATGGTTTAAGTTGAAAATCAAGATACAAAACATACCTTTCGAGACAAAGTGCTTTAATAAACATGGTCACAACACTTGCAATGTGGAATAATGTCAAGATCAACTAAACTAGTTGACCGCTGACAAGGAAGTTGGGATAAGAATCTCGGCCAAGTGTACCGAGGTATTTTTCCTAGATAATTTATCACACTTTTCAAGCAAATGTGGGAACATTTCCACTAAATTATTCTTTTCTCAGTCATTTTAAAATAGTGAAATTAAATGCATATAGTTCTAACGAGAAGATGAAAATATTTAAAAAGTAGGATTGCCTCAATGTTAATGATCTTGACTGGCGTGCTCAGCTTTTATTTAGAAAGTTAAAATCTGTTTATCCTGTTCAAGTATGCTAGGAGTTTTTTCCCACTTATTTGTCTATCCATCCTTTTTACAGTATTTCACTGTATTAAAAATTAAAAAAATTAAAAAAATATTAAAAATGTATTATAGGGAGAGAGTTGTTATTAACTAAAAAAGAAAGTTTTACCGTTCAATAATTGTGGCCAATATTTTTATGTGACCCGAATCATGTATTTACTAGCACACTTGGGCTATCCACATATTTACACAATAGTGTAAGAAAGAGAAATGTAGAGTTTAGATTAATTTACTGTCATTTGTGTGGAGAAAGAATCAGAAACAGCTTATTTCAACTCACCCTCAGCTCAGTACACTTGACTGGAATTTGAACCCGGTCTCCCCGTCACAAAAAATTCAATATACTGTCTGAATCATTTGATTACCAATGCGGGCTACAGTGCATTTATTGAGGGAACAAAGAAAATCTCATAATCGGATGCTTGTATTTTACCAGATTAATCTCATGACATATGCCATTAACAAACTTCACTTATCTGTATAGTTAATTAATGAGTTTTTCTTATTAAAATACATATTATATATTATTATATGTTAACCATCGAAGGTCTTGAGAGCCGCATCAATCACATTCATTGGTAGCCTCTTTCTATATATATATATATATATATATAAAAAATGTGAGTTTATTTTATGGAAAGCCAAGTATGTTAACATTAGGGCCTAATACATTAATAATTGCCCTAATTAATTACTTTGGAAAATTCAAAATGTCCTTCAAAATACTGGAAATACGAGATGGCCACAGCCACAATCAAATAGGGCCACTCCTATACCTTATAAGCAGAGGTCGGCTAAAATTTCTAGCAGTCATCTGAAAATCATTGTGTACAAAAGAAGGAAACTTTCAGGTATATCTTTCTCTTTTACACACACACAAAGCAATGTGGCATTTTGACAACATTTGCTAATTTTTATGAATATATGAGATATATATATTAATATATATGATTAGTTACACAAAATAAATGGGTTAGTATAAGGTTTGAAAAGCATAACTAAGTAAGAGCATAACTCATGACCCATTTCTTTAAAAAAAGTCGATTTAGGCTAAAATAGTTTTACTTCCAACAAACCTATAATCTAAATGATCTTTGAATGTAAGACTTATACACAAAGTTTGTCACTCGAACAAAAGTAGCCAAGTTTTTAGCGACCTAATTTCATTATAGCTATTGAACATTAAATATAATATGGTTTCTGAAAGCAACATACAAGCTGAGAGCCAACTTTAAATATATTGTTAGTAATACTTCCTAAAAGTCCTATAACCTAAATGATAGTTTAAATGTAAGACTACTACACAAAGTTTGTTATTCAAACACATGTAATTAAGTTTTAAGCTACCTTATTTCATTATAGCTCATGAATATTAAATATTATATGGCTTCTAAAAACTACACAAGCTAAGAACCAACTTTATTGTATTGTAATATAGTAATTATACTTCATACAAGCCTATAGACTAAATGCTAATTTGAATGTAAATCTACTACACAAAGTTTGTCATTCAAACCAATGTAATTAAATTTGAAGCTACATTTTTTTTCCATTTTAGATAATGAACGTTAAATATAATACTGTTTTTGAAACCATTATATAAGCTATTAGATAACCAATTTTAGATATATTTTAGCTTAGTCTTGGGTAAACAACATGGGATTTAGCTACATATTTTAATATATAAAAGATTTTATACTTATTTGTACAATATTACCTTTACAACTGAATTGTATATCCTTTAATGTAAATGTTTCTTCAGTCAAGTGAGGTATAACACTTCACTTTTTTTCTTTCTTTTTTTTACTTTTGTTCATAAGAAACACATTTTGGCACAAGAACATTGAAAGAAACTGCTAAATTTGTCACCTTGCTAGCAATCAGACGTAAAATTTAACGTCATGATCTGGTCTGTTGCAAGAAGTGTATTTATGTCCATACAGTATAGTATGAAGATCACTGGTGGAGCCAGACCACTAAGCCCAACAATCTTGTGATGACAAATTCCCCACGCCCAGAAAAAAATTTACATTCTCTCTACAGGTGAATGCCGATGCACGTGACCTATTCCTAATACCTCCTCTACATCACATACATCCTCAACACCCTGACCTCATAATGGTAACTTACCCTCGTCCGAATGCCCCACGAACATTGTAATGATATTGATTTATCCAGCTTTATTAATATTTAAAATTAAATTCATATTTTCTAAACAACCTCCATGTTTCTATTTTTCTTTCTTTTAGCTGCATGTGTTCAAAGCATGGTTTATTTCCTGGTTATATTACGCAGTATTTAAGAGCAGGTGCATAATAAAGCCATACCTAATTTTAGTTTTCGTGCTCAGAGAAAATAGTCCCACTGGCAGAGGGAAAGAAATCAAGTAGTAGCTTGAGTTTTAGAGTACAAAACTACGGAGAATACAGACCCAAGCCTTTAAAGGTGTCATAGATTTGTACTGGTCTTCCCCACTGTATTGTCATGTGGAGCAGATGTATTTTGAACTATCATTATAAAATGTATATTATCAGTATGTTGGAGTGTTAAATGGTGTAACAAATATACTATCAATGCAGTTCAGTATGATATAGCTAAAAGACAACCGACGATAGCTTACAGAGGACACCCTTACGTAAATAAGAAACAAGGACAGCGAATGGCTCGTAACAAAAGTAGCCCAACCTGTGTTTTGTTACATGACATCCTGGATCAAAATGCATTATTATTCACCATCAACACACTGATAATTGGGACATTCCAATATTAAGATTAATTGTTTGTAGGTTTTATAGTAGGTGGAGGTTAGTAAGGCTTCAACATATTTGGGGTGTTAGAAGTTTGTTGACCCACCCCATTGGGCAACGTTGACCAAGACGTTAGTCTATCTGGTTTAATTTTCCAATGGTGGGGAGATTGGGATTTGAATTCTAGCTGGGTGTGATTGGGTTTTTTTTTCTAAAGGTTTTCCCCTCTCCCTTTACACAAATCCTAATTCTATAACTCAACTTTTATCATTCAAGTATACCTTATTCGGGTAAAACACATTGACAGACCAGTTGACAAGATAATAAAAAGGTAGGCCAAATCTGTTTAAGATGTCTAAACAAAACTTTAACAATGTAAGCCTATTTAAACTGAATCATACGTACAGTAGTAATTACTAATTACTACCCACATTAATGTGGGTCGTAGGCCTAGACATATAGATGTTGTGGAGAGTGGTAAATATATACACTTTTTGGGGGGGATTTCAATCAAACTTAACAAAACTAGTACATAAAACGCAGGCCTGTGATCAAGTGAGTATGATAGCCTATAAATAAGATTTCTTAATCTATTTTCAACCCATGTAGCCCTACATTATAAACTAATGAAATTATCTGTAGATAATAGGATATGACAACACAAATCTATGAAGATTAAAAGCATACAATTACAAAAACATCGTTTTCTTACTGTCATGCCCTGTGTGAGATATAACCTACTTTAATCTTTGCTTAGAGTGGGTGATAGTTTTGCTTGTGCAAAAGTTTAGTAAAATGTCATTTCTAAAGTAGCTAATGCTGTCAATTTGTCATAAATTCATAATATAGGATTTAAATACAGGGTTGCCAACAAGATGATACTGGGGATATTTATTTATAATATATATAAGAAATATATATCTCATTGTGTATAAAACAATTACCTTATACACAGGTATAATATGTAATGTTTATAAAAATAAGTCTAATAATTTAAAGGCCATGTTTAGATTTTAAAGTAATAAGTAAAAAAAAAATATATTAAAATAGAGGTAGTGCTGCTCTCTAGTAAGCACGGAATGAGTTAAGAAAAGTCTCTGCTGCTGCCATCTATCAGACAAGTGGCACCACAATTAAATGTATATAAATCAGAATGGATACAATTCAGGATTTTGTGGATATTATGAGAATGGATACAAATCAGACTTTTTATTTGTGGTGCTTGTTTAATAAAATATCTGAATGGAGACCATTCAGAATGGATACAATTCAGGATTTTGTGGATATTATGAGAATAGATACAAATCAATTTTTTTTATTTGTGGTGCTTGTTTAAGAAATGTCTAAATGGATACCAGTAAGAAGTAATACAATTCAGTCATCTCAAACTAATAACTCACCCAAGAAACGAGATATCCATCGGTCATATTGTATCCAAAATTAAATTGATTGTTTTTATAAAGACAAAAAAAAGTATACAACAGTAACATACATTTTTTGTAGCAAACACAATGCCTCCATATTAATAACTATTGTTCTTTTATCGTGTTTAAAAAATCTTGGAAATCTTCGAAAGAAATAATAAAAAGAAAACTATCACATAACTAGATCAGATCTGGGCGCATCACAAAGAAATATATTAATATAGCTTAGTCAATATTTTGGCTGGGAATAAATAATTTTAGAGAAACTAATTAATGCTTACTATAACCGTTATTACCCAGATAACTTAGCCTAACCTTCCATGCATAAATTATTTAAATTTTAACTAAAATTGATAAAATAAATTAAAATTTCAAATAATATTGATAAAATAGACAAGTTAATATTTTTAGGAAAAGATGGCTTCATACAATTCAAAGGATAATGGGTCAACATTATAACACAAGGGATCATGGATGAACATAACGCAAAGGATTATTGGTCAACACACAAGTTAGTCAGGTTTTCTATCGAGTTGGATTATTATTATTATTATTATTAGCACCGCGTCTTACTATCCGTTCGGGTTATACGCAGAGTGAGTTGGAGAAAAAAAAATTAGTGACTTTTTGGTAACTTTTTTTGATCATAAAATTCCTCCGGTAAACGATTGAACATTATATAATGCATATATAGGCATAGTACACTCACGTGCAACATTTAACTTTAACCAGATGGGGAGCGTAAACCTTATCTTGGGTATCAAGGTAAATACCATCAGGCAGCTTGCAGCTAATGCCTAGCATCATAGGTGGTGGGTAGTGTGACATTTGATGTGCTCGCGTTGTTTCGATGCATGGGAAATTCAAACAAACATATTTTTGTGTCTTTATGACCAAAATATTGAAAATTCATGACTTCTTGGGGACTTTCGTGAACTTTGTTACAATTAGTGACTTATTCATGACTTTCGGGAACCTTTTTGCAATTGTGACTTTTCCGTGACTCAATAGACACCTTGTTAGTCAATAATTACATTTTATTTGTGATTTTATTGAGTTTTGTTTAAATTGTATAATTTAATTCAAAATTATAAAACTTTCTGACTATTTTTATTATTCGATTCATTGTCTTCTTAAGTTTGTGAATAATAATAAAAATAAGAAGAAAATGTATATAGTATAAAACATATATTGTAATAAAACCATCATTTTTATTTGCTTTTCCATCTTGTGAATGTGGGGAATGCCAGGCCCCACCGTGGTTCGGATTCCACGTTAAACTGTAGGTCCTCCATTTCATCTCACAATTACCCTACCATTACACATTAGCGTAAGTGTGTACAGCCCAAACAGGTAGTAAGACGCGGTGCTAATAATAATATTTGCTTTTCATAAATGAAACCCAAATTAAACATTTTTTGGCTAATTTTTAATTGATCTGTGTAAGACTTATTTTAAATATACTATTTCTTAAATGGCAACATTTTTTTTTTTTTAATTTAGTATCATGTTCTGTTCAAAGAAGTGTTTTGATTTTTGCGGGCTGTAAAATTAGTTAAACTACTAAAACAAACCTTTGCAATTAATTGGCAATATTAAAAGAAATAACCTTACCGTTCTATCTTCAAGATACATTGTTTTGGAAAGAAAATCAATTCCTATGGTAGCCTGCAATTAAAATAAACAAAACATTTACATTATTTTTATATAATGTTAAACACAATAGAATACAACATATTGCACAGTATTAGATTACTAACTCACCTAAATCCTAGTAAGAATATGTTCAAATGATTTAAATTAAACTCACAGTGGAAATAGTATTGATAATTATAAAAGCATGAGGTAACAAGAATATTGATTTTGGAATAATTCACACAATATCATTCACCATTGTCAAAAGAGTGGTTAAGGTTGGTTAAGATTAATTCAGATCATAACTGTGCAATACCCAGTCCATATCAGTGCTGTGACAGCATCATGGTCTTAAATAATGTATAAAGTATTTCCAATCGATCCAGTTAAATGTAACAGCCACAATGCAGTAGGCGTTTGGTTGTTGTGATGTTTTAAAGATTATTTGGTTTTTAAGTTGTGTGCTAACTTACAGTTGGTTCAGCACATTATTGTCACCTTTCAAGATTAATGTAAGGGATAATAAAAGAACATTCTTTCAATTAGTTTATTTTTTCCAAGATGCTTTAATGAATGCAGGCAGACTATAAAATCATAGCACTTGTATCCAAGTTAACCCAGTGTTGCCACTTTTTCATATATAGATTTGCCCATTTTTTCCCCAGGTTTTTCAAAAGGAATTCCCATTTTCTCAGACTCTTTAGTTGACTAGTGTAAAGAAATTGAATCTCATTTTTCATAAAATTAACTATTATGTATTTTATTATCTATTAATTTGATTTAATCTAACTATAATTGATTAGTTTGATTTCAAACAGAGTTTAAATGTAATAATTTAATTGATCATTGTTAGGAAATGAACATGTATTAAATGATATAAGTACTTCTGGGAGTAAAAAGGGGGAAACGGGGAATTAAACCACAATCTAACATAATTAAGCACTTGGAATTTTTGCCGAAGTTAACAAAATTGACGCAATGAACCGTGCAGTGTACCAAAGCCATTATCAAGGGTGTGTATTTTTTCATGGCTAAGATGCTGAGTTACACTACTGTTCACTTGTAAATGGCTATGAATAGTTTCATCTAACCTTTGCTTAGTCTTATAATACTTTTTTTAACTGCCATAGTTCCTCCAAAAACTTAGGTCCCAGTACTTTCAAAAAATAGACCAAATATGTATTGTTGGTAAACACTAGGCATACATAGGGGTACTCTGTGCCTCATGTCTATAATAGTAGGATCATATCGTCAAAATTCGCATGGCTCTAAAGTTACAAAATTAAAGCTTTTGATTTATAATTCTAATTTTGAAGAAATCTTTGAAGATAAATAAATGTCTTGTTATGTTGTTGACCTTTCATTAGTAGGTGTGTAAAAATTTATTTTAAATATACTTTGCTGTTTCATTTAAATTGTAAAAATATAATTAAATTATCTAATTTTTATAAATAAATAAAACATAAATGCACACCCTTAAGGGAAATAGTGCATTTAATAACTTATTGATTTAAATTTATTAAGATAAAGTGAGCCCCTCTGATAACCCCCCAACCCATCTTGAGACTTAAATATAAGCTGTAGTTATAGTGGTCCTAAGTTGGCCAGGAGACAAATAACATTGTTTGCTGGAGTAGTTCTTGATGTCAAGACAAGACTGGAATTGGATACCTGCTCTTTACAAACAGTCAATTGAATATTTCAAAGGTGTCTTTGTAGCTAATACCTTCTCTCTATCACATACATTTTGACATGTATTGTTCAGTCACTCAGTCCTTTCAAACATGAGCAACAAAATAAAACCAAGTTTAATTTAGCTTTTCACAACTACCTGATTTTGTTTGACCCTTTAGCAAGTGGGATGTAATTATTAGATGGGTGTAAAATTATTTATTGCAAGGAGTGATTTTTTAAAACATATAACATTGATATGTTTTAAACTAAATCCAAGGAAGTGGGGTTCAAAACCCACCCTCCACAAATAAAATAGTACCTAAATAATAGTAGATAATATGCAGAGTTTAAATGAAGTTTAAGAAATATAATAAAACCATCATGTCTTTGGGTTTTGTTAATTTTTTTAATAAATATGTAAACATATTGAAAATCATTTTATTTTAATATAATTTCACTCCTAACAAACGAAATTTAAATTTTTATAAGGTTTTAATTCCCTCCTAGATATAATTTCCTGGATATGGTCATGGCCGTGGTTATTAAAGGCTTATTCTTAAGGGAAAGAATTAAGGGGATGGTATAGAGGAAGTAAACCCACATCGAAGAGTTGTAATAAGAACATTTCCCCTCAACGCTAATGTGTGTACTCTTTATGTGTCTCCCCCTTATATTTAAATCATATTTAACCTTGTGTTAAAACATAAAACTTCAGGAAAAAATGGGATTCTTAAGAATTTTGACAAAAGTTAGTATAAATTCATCTAGTCTCCACTTTAGGCCCAATCACTTTATGTCCATTGCCAGGTAGCACCTGTGTCTACAGCTGAAAGGGTTAGATGATTTTCATTCAAACTTGATATATACATGTTACAGATAAGAGGTGAAATCGTCATTTTTATTAAAGGTCTAAAACCAAGTGTAGTTTACTTATGAATGACTTTTGTGAAGACCTTACTTAAAAAAGAAAACTAGGGCTGGGCCGATAAGCCCTTTTACAGATAATGTTGATGCCAATATTTTGTTGCTGATATTGCCATTAACCGATGCATTTGTTTTTTAAATGATCTATATATTAACTCTAAATTAAATGACAAAATAACTAAGAAAACTATTTACAACAGCGGTAAATTGGTACTTCGGCATTACGCTTAAACATGGTCTAAGAATTGATCTCGGGGAGAGCACAGTTAGTGATCGATCGAGCGGATCTTGGAGCACTCGGTAATCGGCATGCAGCCAACGTCGCACACCATAATATGATGTATTTTTAATTTTATATAAATACACAGCAAATAAAATCATACTGGCCCACCTAATATTGTTTTTGATAGTGTATAACTTGGTTATTTGAGAAAATCTTTATCTCTAATATATTTATCAAGTATTTAACTATTTGAAATAATCCTTAAGGTAGATAAAATTGAATGGTTTATTTTGTTTAGAATGTTGGTTTTGTTGTTTATTATAAAATAAGATATCTAACACAGAATTAAAGCATTTGTGTTTAAATTAAAGAGACTGTATTTAAATACTTTTGTTTGAATTATGAATTATATTTTTGTTACTTGAGAATTTAAAGTATATCTAAGATTTTGAATTATTAGCTTAAAGTATCTGCATGATAAAAACCGATTATTCTTGGCCAATTATGCCAATATTGGCCGATATATCGGTCAGCCATTGGCATCGGCCCAGCCCCAAAAAAAAAACCTTATAGCATATACGTTTCCATTAGAGATATGCTACCATAATTTGATGTGAAAATTAATAATAGCAGTTTGTCTATAACTTACCTGGTATGTGTTATCGAAACTGTCGTACATAAACCTTGTGATAAGAGAAGTTTTACCGACTGAAACAAAGAAAAATAATAAACTTATAGTAAGTTCAGTGAAAACTAAAGTAACAATTAACTAAACAACAAATTATTTAATAATAATAATATTTAGCACCGCGTCTTACTACTCGTTCAGGTTATACGATTTAAGTACTAATTACTCTAATGGATTAGGAATTGGGAAGGTTGAATTAGAGGAAGTGAACCTGCATTTGCATGGAGGGAGAGTGGAAAACCATTTAGGAAAAACCACCCCAATTCACCCGACCGAGATTCGAACCTCGATCTCCCCATCCTCAGCAGTCGAGCTCAACACGACAAGCGCGTTATCCAACTACGCCACCAAGGCGGGTAACAAATTATTTAGATACTCTGTTAAACCTAGAAGAGAGGAAAAAAAACCGCTAGTGAACTGGACTTGTAGAATATTTTTTTAGCACCACGTCTAGGTTATATGCATGTGTAATAATTACACTAATGAATTATGGATGAGTAAGATTGAATTAAGAGGAAGTGTACCAGCATTTGTGGTGGAAAACCCATTTAGGGGGGAAAAAACCTCAGTACACCTGACCGGGATTCAAACCCTACTCTCCCTGTCACCATCAGTCCAATTTATTGTGAGAATGACGCATTTGACCATGCAGCCAATTAAGGTGTCTTTGATAAAAAAAAATGTATAAGACTGTATTTTCCATATATATAGTTGTATTAGTATTTTAGTGAAATTTTTCAACCTCTTATATAAATTAGATAAAAGATACTTATGTTTTCTCTTTTATTAAAATGTCTTAGATTTTCTTATTTATAAATCCCTTGGATTTTCTTTTTAATACATTTCCTCGATTTCTTTTTTTTTAATTCCTTAGTTTCTCTTCTCAAAGATCTGAGGTGGGTAGAAAAAAGTCATGGTTATTTTCAAAGAGTAATTAAATTAATAACCTTTAAACATAATATCACCTTTTTTTAAGTGTGTTAATGTTAGACCCTTAAATATTTTTTTTTACTATTATTTTAAGTCAAATAATAAATCTTCACTGAAAAAAAGTGATTTGTTCCTGCAACTCTCTCCTGCACAAGCTTAAACCAACGAGACTGTAGCAAGAGACGTACAATAGTTGATCAAACTGAGTCTTCCTTTGTGTGTCCAGCATTCTAGAATGTGCTTAAAAGAATTTGGTTTGTACTTTTTGCTAGATGAATGTATGGCAGGTCTTATCTAAGGTATTGGAAAATACATGTTGATGCACATTTATACATTGGCTATTTGATTCACTTTACACTTTTGTTTAACGCTGCCTTTCTGCACTCAAGTACTACTTGTCAATCCCAGCTGTTGGATCAAACTCTGACAGGGATGCTCCATTTACAGAAATTATGAGCAAATCATCCCATGTCTCAGTCTTGAGAGAGTTCCTGTAAGTCATTCTGAATCTGTTGTGCCAGCTGAAACCCCTCTAACATGAAGCTGTGCTCACTGGTGTACAAGGGCGGTTCGGAAAGTAACCGCCGTTCTAGCGTGGCGCTAGTAGTTGAGTGGGGATCGCCGCCATTGTCACAGCTGCATGTTCTCTGATTCAGTAAGCATCTAGCTGTGACAATATGAGCCTTGTTCTTTTGCGCATTCGCTTGGTATAACCTCAAAACATGAGTGCTGCAGTAAAAAATTCCGTGAAATGCTAAGTGCGTGCTGTAATAAGATTTCTTTTGGCACAAAAGTTTCAGCAGCAGACATTCATCGTCAATTATGTAGTGTATATGGTCCAAATATGAGTGAAGGTGGTGTGCAGCAATGGGTCCAATTTTTTAAAAGATGTAGTACAAACATTCATGATGAAGAGAGGAGTGGTAGGCCTTCTGTTGTGAGTAATGATCCTGTCAAGAAAAGTGACGAAAAAGTTTGTGAAAATCGAAGATTCACCATCTCTGATCTTTCTGAACAATTCCCGCAAATTTCTCCTACGGTTTTATACGAGGTTGTCACTGATAAATTGGGTTACCGAAAGTGTTGTGCTCGGTGGGTACCAAAATTGCTTATGGAGGTCCACAAAACCAAACAAATGGGCTCTGCCTTAGACTTTCTTTCACGCTATGATGTGGAAGGAGAAGGTTTTTTGAAGAGAAATGTGACGTGACGAAACTTGGGTGGCCTACGTAAACGCCGAAACGAAACAACAGTTGATGGCTTGGGGCCATACCAATTCTCTATGCAAGCCAAGGAAAGCCCACCAAACTTTGTCATCGAGGAAGGTTATGACTTTGGTTTTTTGGGATGCCGAGGGAGTTGGAACGGGTTACGACGATCACTTCAGATGTCTACTGTAAAACTTTGAAGAAACTTAAGTAGAGCCATTCAAAACAAACGTCGCGGTATGCTGACATTCAGTGTTGTGTTTTTGCATGACAACGCTCGTCCTCACAGTGCTCGAAAAACTCAAGAACTTTTAAAGCAATTCAAATGGGACTTTATTGATCATTCCCCTTACAGCCCCGACTTGGCGCTAAGTGATTTTCATCTCTTCACTCACATGAAGAAGTGGTTTGCATCGCACCATTTCGATGACGACGATGAATTTCAAAATGCTGCGGAAGATTGGCTACGTGTCCAGGCGGCTGAATTTTATGAAGAAGGAATTTGTAAATTAGTGAAACGCTATCATAAATGCTTAAATTTAAATGGTGACTATGTTGAAAATTTTTAAAAAGCTGTAGTTTTAAGATGTATATAATAAAATATTTTTCCTATGCAAGTTTTTTATTTACAGCCAAACAGAGGTTACTTTCCGAACTGCCCTCGTAACAGCAAAAATGTGAGAATCTGGAGCAAATTGGGGAATCTTGATGAACACTTTTCACTATGAATCTTCTCCAGCATCTGATTCCAAGTCAGTGAAGGAAACAAAAGTTTGTACACTGCCCACTCTGCTAACAGAAGACCTACTTTCTCATTAAAGAAGCTTGGGTATGAAGATATGAAGAGCTTCTTTACTTCTTCTATCCCATATTGAAAGATTTTTTTCCTTTGGGAGGCCAATCCAAGGTGTCCGAGGAGTGAATGGGGAGGTGGGTGTGACTCAACCGTTTTTTCTTCCAGTGGCGGGGAAATGCTGTTGCCAGGAAACGAAAGTTTGAAAGTATTCACTTTCCAAGGCACTTACAGTAGCCCCATGACTTCTTTGGTTCTGACTGACAGCTTTGAAAAGTTACCAGACCAAATTATGTATCCCTACTCCGAACTATATGATCTGCATAAATATGTGTTTAGAAACTGTCACTTCTGACGGTCAAAATTATAGGTATACACCTAAATGTTGATTGTCAGAAGTCAACTGTGAGCTGTCAGTCAGCACCAAAGAAGCCATGGGGCAACTGTACACACGCTGGTTTGAAACAAGAGAATCTGAGCCTATATATTTTGGGTATGTTTGAAACACATTTAAAACAACCAAATATTGTTTGCCAGATTCAAACGTTTGGCCGCCAATGGTGACCTGGTGACCAAAAAGTTTGCGCCCTGGCCTAATTATAGAGCATATAAAAATTGTCTTTGTTTTGTTAAAATATATGTCTATCTTATTAAGCTTACACGCCTAGCAGAGTAAATTGAATAATAACCGTAATTATAAAGTTTGATCACTTTGAATAACTAAAGGTCTACCATATATAATTTGTTTGAAAACAAAGTGCTTAGGCAGATATTTGGTCCAGAAAAGTGAAGAAGAATGGATAGTGGAGGAGGTTACTTAATGAGTTACATACCCTGTACTCATCACAAGACATTGTTAGGTTAATCAAATCTCTCCGATTATGGTGGACAGGACATGTAGTGCAAATGGATGAAACTAGACCTTGTTCAGGGTGACTGGCAAACCTAATGGGAAGAGACTATTGGGAAGACCTAGATACAGATTGTTGGATAAAATTAGAATGAACCTTAGAGAGATAGGGTGTAATGAGGTGGACTGTATATAACTAGATCAATATAGGGCAAGGGTGTAATGAGGTGGACTGTATATAACTAGATCAATATAGGGATAGGGTGTAATGAGGTGGACTGGATATAACTAGCTCAATATAGGAATAGGGTGTAATGACGTGGACTGTATATAACTAGCACAATATAGGGATAGGGTGTAATGAGGTGGACTGGATAGAACTAGATCAAGATAGGGATAGGGTGTAATGAGGTGGACTGGATAGAACTAGATCAAGATAAGGATAGGTGGCATACTTTTGTAAGTGTGGTAGGCCTAATGAACTTTCAAGTTTCCAATGCCAGTGAGTGATAGGCCTGCAATTAAAATAAAAAACACTCAGGGTGGCTACAAAACATATTTTACAAAATTCCCTGACTTTTTCAGGTTTTCCAGGCAACATTTTTACAGTTTTAATGGTGGATGATGACTGGTTTGACTCATTATTAATCATATATTAAAAAAAGTTTGTATCTGATATACATTAAGGTGCGGCAGAAGGGTGCACGAGTAATTTTACAGTTTTTATAGCATTACATTTGTTTGGCCAAAATAAATCAAATATTTCTCCAGTAGCAATGTAAAGTTTAGTTTTCTGCACATGTTAATATCAACAGTTCTTGAATATCTATCAAGGATTTCCTTTAATGTTGTCAAAACCTTTTAAATAAATAGAAAATGTTTTGACAAGATTCCAGGACACCCTTTACAGATATTCAAGAACTGTTGATATTAACATGCGCAGAAAACTAAACTTTACATTGCTATTGGAAAAAAATTTGATTTATTTTTGTCAGCAAATTTATATTCTATAAAAAACTGTAAAATACTTGCAATTTCTTCTGCCGCACCTAAACAGTTTTATCAGTTATTTTAAAATCTGAGATGTTATTTGATGTAGGTTTTATTAACTTTTGTTTTAGTGTTTAGTTGCGAAATTAATGGAATATTTTAAACATATTCTCTAATTCCCTGACTTTTCCTTAATTTTAGTTAAATTCTCTGACATTTCCCTGTTTTCCCTGTCATCCAAAAATTCCCTGACTTTTCCAGGTTTTCCCTGTTTTCCCTGTCTGTAGCCACCATGACACTGTAATCACAATAGAAACATGAATATTGAGAAAATTGTGTGTTGGCCCATGATCTTTGCATTGTATGTTGTCATCTTTTGCTATAAATATTAAATCATTTAATTGATCTGTATTATTCCAAATTTTAATTTATTAACACATCACAAGGTCAGGATAAGTTTGGTTGGGTATGAAGCATTCCAGTAGTTAGATATTAGCCATAAATTATGAAAGGTTTAAATACAAGTTTGTATCGAAATAATTATTTTAAACATTAATTTAGGCTTTTATAGGTGTGATATCTAATAGGTGAGTCAGTTAAACATGTTTAGTTTGAATGGATGAGTTTATATCATAAGTTATGTAATTTTATTAGTAGCCTAGATGTTTAAGATTTCTTCATACAATATAATAAGTTAAATGTGTCTGATTTGCAAAAAGATTGGTATTCTAAGAAAAAATATGAAATTAGGTTGTTGAAGAATAATTCTTTGGGATATAGTTTTAGGTGTGGCAAGTGTTCTCAAACTCAGATTTGCGCTATTTTAAAGCAATAAGACCAAGTAACATCCAGTTTTTTGAGCAAGTTTTTTTTGTCAAACTATATAACTAAGCAAAAAGAAATACTTGTTAAGGTAGGGTTTAATCATAAAATGTTGATATTTTGTAAATAAAAAATCTTATCACTCTATTTGATGGCTACCGTGGTTCGGATTCCACGTTAAACTGTAGGTCCTCCATGTCATCTCACAATCACCCTACCATTACACATTAGCGTAAGTGACGTATAACCCGAACGGGTAGTAAGACGCGGTGCTAATAATAATATTTGATGGCTAATATTCCAGAAAATTAGCTCATGGACAATGTGTATGAAAAGTGAATAAGCCTATCTAATTAACATTAAGTGAAGTTAGTTACTGTAGGTACAATGTGAATTTAAGGCGTAGACCTGTAACATTTAGTCAACATTAAGTTGATCATGGTCCTTGCAACTTTTTTATTGACTTCCATTTAAAAACACAATAACATATAATTATGACATGTCATCCTTACAATGGTTGAACATTCAGTTGATCCTGGTGGTATTTGAAAGAAAACTTGAAACAGTTGGCTTTTTACAACAAAATATAGTATTAAACATAGCCTAGTTCAGTGGTGAATTAATATTTGAAAAGCCGGTTAATACAACCAAATTTTCATAGGAACTAGCCTACTAGGAAAGTCCTTAAGTAAAGTCTCTAGGGTCTACTTCATGTAGGTAATTATGTCGTTGTGTGGCTTGCAGCTATCATTTTTAATAGATGTATCAATACCATTAAATAACAATATTTTAATGGTAGTATTTAAATCAATTTTGTCTAATAAAATATATTTTTGTATTTTATAAAAGGCCCTAGCAAAATTGGAACAGGTGACCTGGCGGTCTAGGGGTAAGGTGTCAGACTTCTATGTTGGCGGCCGGGGTTCAATTCTCGGTCCCGGCAAAGATTTATCTGATTACCCAACCCTTCCTTCACCTCTGACAAGACATCTTGTGAATGTGGGGAATGCCAGGCCTCCACCGTGGTTCGGATTCCACGTTAAACTGTATGTCCTTCATTTCATCTCACAATCACCCTACCATTACTCATTAGCGTAAGTGCTTATAACCCAAACGGGTTAATAATAATAATAATAATAATAAAATTGGAACTTTTTTTTTAAGAAAGCCCCTCTAAACGTTTTATCAGTAACAAACGAAGTTTATAAATTGAGAATATATAAGTCTTTGCTAGTTTAAAGTTATAGAGCTTTTTAAAATAAGTGTCAGCCAAAACATGCCAAAATGAAAAAGGAATGGACATTTAATTTAAATTTTACAATAAGGCCAGCACACAAACGGCATTTTTTATTACATTTTAAGAAACTTCTTGAAATTATTTTAGAAACTGTTCAAATACGTCAAAATAGTCAGCTATGTCTTCGAAAAGGTGACCAAAACATTTTATCCGCTATTAAAATGACAATATATATGTAATCTATTCAGTGAGCTCACCACTTTGTTCACCCAAGAAAACCAATTTGAATTTTCTCAGGGGATTTCCGAAATCTCCTGATGATGACATAGTTATTCCTTTGAGGAAACCTAACTTTACAACATCTAATAAATAAATATCACAGTATGCATTAAGGTCCAACTACTTGTCAAAATCTATTTTCACAGATTAAGATATAACCACGTTACTATCAAAATCGGGATATGACGTTTCCCATCATTACTCGATTCCAACGTGAAGATTATACAAGGCCCTCCTTGCATGCGACACAATGCTATTTCTAGTCGCAAAAAAATGTAGATAGCAGTACAAGTACTAATAATAGTTTAAGTTTACTATAATATTTTATAACTTTAAAAGCTATTTAAATATATATACCACCAGAGTTTTAAATGTATTGACGAAAGGGAAACTTAATAATAAATTGTCTTACTTTATAATGGTGTTTGTTTATGTTTCATCTTCTCTCTTCTTCATTTGTTAGGAGATAAAAATGAAAATTGCAATATATATATATATAATTAAATTGTTTAGTTATTTTCATAATATTTTGAAATAAAGGCTGAAACTTGACTAATTATTTAACTTTTTGAACATACTGTATAATTCAATTCAATGTATTCAAAATCATGACCAATGCTAGCAATAAAATTTAGAAAAGTTCTGTGGACAAGGCTATACCACTAATGAATCCAGTCTTTTTTTTTAATCAAACAGTTTTATAACATGAATTATATAGAGTCGCCCACTTATTTTATTTTTTTTCTCTTTAAAGATTTCTTAATTGTTGACGTAAGTTTGTTTAAATAAAAATTCGTATTATTATTTATAACTTTGTGAATATTTTGCTTACGGTACATATAGAACAGATAATGAGACGAAATGGAAAATAATTATTATAACAAGTTTTTAAGTATTTTCTCATGAATTTGTTTGTGATATTAGCAAGCATAGTAGCACCGCTAGTTGTTGAAGAAGTATTATGTCTGATAGTTTTCTTAAACTTTATTTTTTTCATTTATTTGAGATATTTAACATTCACTTTCTGAACTGAATATTTTATATGAGTAGGTACACGACTTATAAACTAACTTACCGTATTCCACCACATAAACTTCA
Source organism: Timema poppense (assembly GCA_902141375.1). Taxonomy (NCBI): domain Eukaryota; kingdom Metazoa; phylum Arthropoda; class Insecta; order Phasmatodea; family Timematidae; genus Timema; species Timema poppense. The sequence continues at coordinate 41,490 of CABFOV010005140.1, forward strand.
CATCCTATTTATTCAGTCAAAAAAAAAATAGTTTGTAAAATTTCATTGCATAAATTGTCGCGTGGTATAGCCCTGTTCGTTACGTCAATTTAAAAGGCAAGAAGAGGTAAGTTACCTCCTCATTTCCACGCACAACTCACTTAAGATCTTTAACTATCAGTGATCGCTATACAATACTGGATGGACATAAAAACACCCCTTGCAACAGACCAAATCGTGACGCTAAAGTTTGTCGTATGTTTGGTTTTGAGGGGACATATTAAACGGTTTATTTCAATGTTCTCATGCAAAACGTGTTTGCTGAATAAAATCATTATTATTGAAAATAGTGAAATATTGTACCCCACGTAGCCGATGACACACTTACATTAAAGGATATACCATTCAGTTTTAAAGGTAATAGCATACAGATATGAATAAAAAATTTAATATAAATTAAAATATGTAGGTATCGCTTATGTTGTTTACTGGTACATTCTGCTAAGACTACAATATATTTAAAGTTGGCTATTAGCTTATAATAAGTATGTTGGCTTCAGAAACAAAATTATATTGAAAGTTCGATAGCTACAATGAAAAATGTAGCTTAAATTATATTCGTTTGAATGACAAACTTAGTATAGTAGTTTTACATTCAAACTATTGTTTAGGTTATAGGCTTGTAGGCAGTATTACTATTACAATATATTTAATTTGGCTCTCAGCTTGTATTTTGATTTCAGAAATCATATTATATTAATCTATGTTGGGCGCGGAAAAGGTTATAAGTCTCAAAATCATATTCTGGAGAAAAACATTATTTTAAACTTCTGGAAAAAATGCAAATTCTATTGATTGAAAAATAAAGATTTGCAAGTGGTGATATATACGATTATAAAGTTCTGAATAAAATATGGTATTATACAATATTAATTATCACTTCGTAATATAGGCTTCTGTAGTGTAATTTGTAATAAAATATAGCATAATCAATGTTGACGTCTTCATAATGTTTATACAGAGTTAAAATTTGAAAATTAACATTTTAATGTTATACACAACAGGAATCTTCCCCAAGATGTTTCGACCATGATTAACTTTTACTATAGAAAGTCAGCACTGCTCAAAACAAAAAGAATCGTCACCATCCTCTCTTCCTTCTGCCATTGTATCTGGATGAACCTTTCTGGTTGATTTTTATGTCTCCATATCCCTGTATATCTGGTGGAATACAGGAGAAACAAACTGTAGAAGATCAATTAAATCATTCTTTTCGATTGTAATTGCATCAGGTACAATGGTACTTCAGCTGTGTGTGTATATATGGAGATTCTTCCTCTTCTCCTAAAACTCTCTGTTTTGAATCCACTTTCATCTAATGCTGTCTTGTGATAAAGTAGTCCTGCAGGGCTATTATGACCACGACGCAAAAGAAAATTGCGGCCATTATCAGAGAGACGCTAGACCTTGCATCAAATGTGTTATTATGGCCGACCACTTTACGAAAGCAAAATCCTTGCGAGCGCAAATATTTTCCTAGTAGAATGACACTAGGTTGCGCAGACATTTTACTTGTCCTTTGATTTGTGTTATGAGGTTATGTTTGCTAGGTTTGGTAATTTATTAGGTGATCCCCGATTTAAATTTGCCATCTCATTAGCCCTATATAAAAATTTCAAAATGTTTTGTTTGTGTGTCTCACATAATCTATCATTAAATAGGCATATATCATAATGAAGGCTAAGAGTGGGGATAATAAGCTTTTACTGAATTTTAAAAGAATATTTTCTTTGAAACATAACATGCATTATTATTCACCATCAACATACGGATAATTAAGACATTCCAATATTAAGTTTAATTGTTTGTATGTTGCATAGTAGTAGTAGAGGTTAGTTAGGTTTCAACACATTTGGGGTGTTAGTAGTATGTTGACCCACCTCATGGGGCAAATCGACAAAGAAATTAGTCTATTTAATTTAATTTTCCAATGGTAGTGAGGTTGGGAGTTGAATCATAGCTGGGTGTGATGAGTGGTTGTATTTTCCTAAAGGTTTTCCCACTCTCCCTCTATACAAATCCGAATACCTTTATTCTATAACTCAACCTTTATTATCTATATCCTATTAGTATAAAACACGTGGACGTAGGACTAATCTGTTTAAGATTCCTCAATAAAACTTTAATAATGTGATCCTATTTAAACTGAATCGTACATACAGTAGTAGTGACTATCCACTTTAATGTGAGTAGTAGGCCTATGAAATATTACAGCCAAGACTGGAAATAACCAAACTAGGTCTTAGCTTAATGTTTACGTGTGGTTTGGTTTATGTTGGGATCACGATCAATTTAACGTTAACTTAATGTCACGTTCACTTAAAGTTAATTTAACTTATGAAAATAGATGTGTGATCACGATTCACGCAACTTAACGCAACAACTCAAAGCCAAACATCTGCATTCTTGAGTATAATCTGTGATTTGTACTATTTTTAAAGTGTTGATCTGTGAATGTTTGCGGTTTTCAATCGAAATAATTAATATCTATTATTTAACTTTTTTGATATAAATTTAGCTTTCCTATTTTAGTTTATTACTTTAATCAATATAACTTAAGCAGGCCTTGGTTTTAAAACCAACCAATGAATTACTATATAGATCTGTTGACGTCACTCTCATAATGATTGGCTGGCTAAATCACGTGATACCCTTCATGTAACGTTCACTTTAAGTAAAAGACATCCCAGGACATCTCTTACGTTAAGTTAACTGCAAGCCCACGTTAAATTAACTGAGTCGTGATCGCTTCCATTTAAACACACGAGGAGATCCTTTGCGTTAAGTTACGATAAGTTAACTATATATTAACGTTAAGTTGATTGTGATCCCGGCATTAGGCATAATAGGTTTTTTAATCATAAAAGGTTTACTAAATTTATATGAAACCGATAATTAGAAGTTAGAGCTTGTTATGAATGTGAGGAAATGTGTTGTCGAGTGATTGGTTACACTGGGATATACACGCCAGTGTGGAAGATAGTGGGTGTGGACATAAAGTTGTGTTAGTCCTGAAAGTGAACAAGTGTCTTTAGTACGTAGTGTAAACTGAAACTATAGCAAGTTATCACGTTGTAGTATGTGCTAAGTAGCCTCCAGGATTGTCTGGAAATTTTCCTGACGAGCGAAATTCTCCTTAATGGCGGATAGGGAATAAGGGGCTTCTGTTCGCGTTACTGAATCAATTCCCAAGTTTAATATTTAACCTTTTGATCCGTCTAAGTCCAACTGGAAAGTTTACTTAAAAAGATTAAAAAATAAGCTTAAGATTTACAATGTACAGGAAGATAAGCAGACTTTATATTTATTAGACGCCATTGGTGAACATGCGTACGAAAGGTTATGTGATCTGTGTGAGCCAACCGAACCAGAGTATAAAACATTGGAACAACTTGCAAATATTTTGACTACATTTTTTCAGCCAGAACCGAATGCACTGGCAGAAAGGGTTAAGTTTCAAAACAGGGTGCAAAATGAAGGAGAATTACCAGCTGATTTCGCAGCTGAATTAAAAAAACTTACGCGTTATTGTAAATTTCCAAATGATTGGTTCGATGACGCCCTTTGTACTCAATTAGTGCACGGATTGCGTTCTCAAGATCTGAAATTGAAACTAATGGAACTTCCTACAGTTAATTTTGGGTCTGCTGTTGAGTATGCTAGTTCTTACTCTAGTTTACGTCTTTCGGTTCCACAAGATGCTATTTGTACCACAAATGTCAATGTAGTTCAAAATAAAGTTCAGAAACAAAGATTATATAAATCCAATAAAGGAAAGATACGT
>CABFOV010005141.1:0-16029 GCA_902141375.1 Timema poppense
TCCCGGCACAGATTTATCTGATTGCCAAACCCTTCCTTCACCTCTGACAAGACGTGTTTTAATCACAACTTGTGAATGTGTGAAATTTCAGTCTTCCACCGTGGTTCGGATCCCACGTTAAACTGTAGGTCCTCCATTTCATATCACAATCACCCTATCATTACACACTAGAGAGACGCGGTGCTAATAATAATAATAATAATATAATAATAATAATTTGTTTCTGATTCGTTATCTGTCGCAAATACTTGCGATAATAATATAATTTACCACCCGCGTCGGTGGTTGCATGTGTAACTCTCACGTTGTACAGGATTGTGGTGATGGAGAGATCGGGGTTTGTATCCCGTTCAAGTGTATCGAGGCGGACTTTACCTAAATGGTTTCCCACGCTACCTTCACGCAAATACGGGTACGTTTCCTCTATAGCTCTATATTTCCAATCCTTATTTTACTAGCTTATCCAACATGAGTGTATAGCCCAAACGAGAACTAAGACGCAGCGAAAAATAAAATATTTATTTATTCTAATTATTATTTTTTTTTTTTTACATAAATCAATGAAAGAAGAGATTCATTAGGTAGGAGGCTATCAGAAATTTGTGAGGAACATGTTAGCTGTCACTAGGAAGAACAGGATTAAGAATGAGGTTATCCGGGAAATAGTGGGGGTACAGGGAGTACATGAGATGGTAGAGGAAGTAATACTGAGATGGTATGGACATGTGATGAGGATGGAGAAGGAAAATATACCAAAGAAAATGTGGGAAATAAAGTATGTAGGGAATAGACCTCAAGGGAGGCCAAGAAAGAGATGTGAGGAGCAGATAAGAGAAGGTGTTCAAGGTAGAGAAAAAGAATGGAAGAAATTAAAGGAGGAAGAATAGAAGAAGATGGAGGCATTTTACTAAACTGACCCGTCCACAGACTAGAAACGATTGATGATGATGATGATGATGGGATATTAAAATGACACGCTTCTCTGTACTGTTCTTTTGGTTTTAATTTATTGATATTTTAGATATTTCCATTTCAATGTTTCAAGCTAAGTAGTTTACAAAAGTAATTTATTTACTCGGGGTGTACAAAGCTTGGAAATGTCTAAATTAAAGGTCGAATCTCCTTCATTTTGTCTTAAACACACACCTTCACATCTTCGAAACATAAAAAAAAGTGGCTATAAATTATTAACATATTTGAAATATCTGATTGTATAGGCCGTATTTACACATTAAAAAGATTAACATTTTGGTTTACACCATTGCAAGCTGAGTTTCTAATCTTTAAAATTGGACATCGCACACGTATCAGGATGGCTAATGGAGAAACGCCTGCAGTATTCTCACGCAACCCGCAATGCATAACTGTAGTTATTAAGACTAGCAGCAAGGCGAACTTAAAATCGGTGAAGCGCTTGAATATTATACTATAAGCGTACTTATTTGATCACGCTATTTATTTTGTAACTCCTCTCACTACCTTTTCGGAATATCCATACTTAATGACACCAATAGGTTAGGTGGGGAATAAAATAGAGTTTAACAAAATATATACTCGCTTTTGCGTGAAGAGAGAGCGAGAAAACGTTAAGGGAAAAAAACACCTTCAGTACACGCGGTCCGGATTTGAACCCCGATATTTCCATCAACGAAAAACCAGACTAAGCGAACTTGAAGTTTAGTCTACGGGACCATAAATGACGGTATGATATTATGTTTCTAGTTAGCACAAGTCCACGAGACCAATGACAGATTAAATTATATGCTGAGGTACACAGCTATCAACGATATCCTATATGTACCAACCTTGACCATGTAAGAGGAGGTCACTTCGCTTATCTCCGTGGCTAAGTAGTCAGAGGGACTGAATTTAGTTCAAGGTGACCCTAACTCAAACTTAAGTGTTACTTAAAATAATGTAATATTAGTTTTCGTGTCTGACGCATATGTTTAAATTACATACATATATTAATCTAATTCCACCGTTTCCTTACTGGGAGAGGAGGGGGCATGAAATTGTGCATAAATCTAAGAAATACTTCGTAATTAATCCATCCTCACTAACTTCCTCCACATTCCCCTATCCTTGTATACTTCCTTCACTTCAACAACATCCATACACCGAGTCATACGTATTCTTTTATTACTAATTGCATTCCTGTATCTCTTTTTCACACATTCGCCTACAATATTCAGCCATATCTTTTATGGCCTACCGCTTCCTTTAGATCCACACACTCTACCTTCATATACCTGCTTCGTCTATCACTAGTTTACAAGTTCTGATAGCTAGCCATGTTTAAATAAATAGCACGTTAATTCTGTTTAAGTAATAGTATAGCTCCTTGGTCTCAGCACGGATTTATCTGATTGCCAAACCCTTCCTTCACCTCTGACAAGACGTGTATTAATCACAATTTGTGAATGTGTGGAATGCCATGACTCCACCGTGGTTCGGATCCCACGTTAAACTGTAGATACTCCATTTCATCTCACAATCACCCTACCATTACACTTTAGCGTAAGTGCGCATAGCCCGAACGGGTAGTAAGACGTGGTGCTGACAATAATAGCACCTCTATAAATAAATAAAATAATATTAAGTCTTCTGAGCTAAGGGTCACAGGTTCGATTCCCGGCAAGGTCAAACACTTTGTGATTGGTAAAATGTGGGTTTACCCTTTCACATTGATGAATTAACGGCCGGGGACTGGATGCTGTGCCTGTCCTAGTCTTAGATAGATTATAAGGCAGATGAAGCTACGACAGGCCTGGAAATCCTGCAGTGTAAAATATATATGGCTTGAATTTTAAAAAACTGACCCGTTCTGGAGATAGTAATGGATGTAGAAAAGAAAAATTGATGACACGATTGTTCCAAAAAGGAATGGTTCATTAATTATTATGAATTACTCAAAACATAACCAGCTTTTATTTCTAGTGCTATAATTTAACTGAAATCCTTCAAATTTAAATGCAGATCAAAATGTCGCCATAAAATTTTCCAATTGATTTTACCCCCATGATCCCTTAAAACATAAATATGTGTTTGAAAAGTTAAGGTGATACTCATATCATTCCTAGTTTATCTGTTTAGGTTGGGATGGAAGGGGATCCAAGAAAAAGCCAGTATTTTTACGGTTTTTGGGGCAAAACAATTTTTTGCCTAAAATAAAATATTGGTCCTGTACAATCATAGGATTTAAATTTCTTCACATGATGACATCAAAATTTCTTGAATATCTGTCAAGGGTCTTCTGGAATTTAATGAAAACTTTGTCTCTTCATTTCAAAGCTTCCCGTCTAATGCCGCTATACTCGTGATAGATATTCAGGAACTGTTGATATCAGCATGCGAAGAAAATTTAACTTTAAGTTTCTACTGAAGCAATATTTTATTTAGTTTAGCCAACACAAGTTTTTGAAATAAAAACTGCAAAAACGTTGGACTTTTCTAGCGTTCCCTTCTATTCCACCTCAAAGGGGTCAACTTAGATTCACGAATACGATATTAAAACGTTATAATATCAGGAATCTGTATAAATGGGGTGGTAATGTATTTTTTGTTTGAGATTTAATTGACCGCCTCTGAGGTTTAGTGGTCATAGTTTCTGGCTATAGATCCAGAGGCCTCAGGTTCAAACTCCGGTGGTGCCAGATTTTTCTGCGAAGCAGTGAGTCTGGAATGGGGTCAACTCAGCCTCGTGAGGACAAATGAAGAGATGCTTGAATAAATAAGTAGCGGCTCTGGTCTAGGAAACTGAGATTGGTGTCTGGAAAGGTTGTTGTGCTGATCACATGATGCCCTCTATCGAAAAATGTTGGCGCTATCTTCGCTAACATGCGGTGGCCTCTTGGCTGGTATAGCGCACTTGCGGGCTGACAATATGGAGTTTTTTTAAGAGTTAATTATCAAGGGAAACGGCATAAGGACGTGCAAGATTATAAATTAATTAAATACACGCATCGGGGGACAGGCGGGATAAATATCAGGGCATCTGATTTGGTTTTTCAGTCAGGGTCCGAATTCCTTGCCGGGTGAATTGAGGGAGTACTTTCTCAAACATTGTATCATTCTTTCCACACGCAAACTCTATCTTACTCGTATCTACCTATTTAGTGTAGTCAAAATAATTATATTCCAGGCATATATCAATAGGTGGAAAAGGGGTGGCGGGGAGGGGGGGAAGGTGAATCAAACAAAGTGTCTCTTAAACTTTTCTCCAAATGATCATTCAACACCGAGAGTAACATCCTCCGAAATTATGCTTTTTTTCCTTTTATCTCTCTGAAAAAAGGCATAGTCTAATTTTCATATGAAGAACCTTATCTGACAGATAGAAAAGTCACGTATTCACAAGTCAGTTGGTGTGATCTGCTACAGCCACTTTTGATAGTTGATATTATCAACGCCTATAAAATAACACTAATAAAATAATAAAGCCGTATCAATTTTGGTCGCAAATAAAGTTTATATTTTCTAAAAGTAACTTCATATGAAAATTGAACTATAACCATTCTTATCAATGTTGACATGAATGCAATACGAATGCAACCTAAATAATTATAACGTGCTAAAATATTTCAATATAAATAAAGCTAAAACGCAAACTGATTTCAACAAAACTGTCTACATATTTATATTGTCTTAAAACAGTTATTTTTAAAGCATATGACTCATAACTCCGGCATATGACTCATAACTCCGGTTACATAGATATACAAACACTAACTAATAGTGAATCTTAGATATCTAAAATAAAAACAAGTATTCATAGATTATAAATTATTAATGCTGTTGGAGGCACGCTATATAAAAAAAATGTTGGGATTACATTAAGGACTCTTTAATAAATTTTAGAGTTTTCCTGAATCATCCAAATATTGAACAAATATTATAAATGAACATTGATTTTTTTAAATTTGGTTCAATGTGTAGGGGAGAAAGTAAATAGGGATGGAAAATAGTGTAAGTAGAAAAGTATGTATTCATTTCTATATCATAAATAATAATGTGAAGTGTTCAATTTAAAACTTAACTTAATACAAGGAAATCAATTAATTTTAAAATGGTAACTAGATAATTATTTTAAGAATATAACATTATTAAAAACATAATTATAATTATTTAATAATACACCAATTTATTTCTATTAGTCATCGTAAGCCTATTTAGGCGAAAAATCACCAAAATCAACATTATTGCTAGCACAAGTTTTGTAAGAAAACCCAACGACAACCCAGACGTTTTGTGGTTTATGTGCCAAACAAAAGCTCAGGAGCTTTATTTAAGAACCAAATAGTCGAAGCTATCATTTGTGCTTTTTTTATTGAGGAATTCTCCATCAAGATATCATATTCTGAAAATTGACAAATGATACCTGGACATGGGAATCGAACCCGGGACCTTTGACTTAGTACGCCAATGCTTTAACCACTGAGCTATCCAGGAATCGTCCCGTGCTCAGGGCCATTCTTCACTCATATTTTAAGGCAGAGTCTATGATGGACGTGTGGAAATCATCCGCTAATAATGTGTGATTTATTTTATTAAAATCACGAGCTATCAGATAACGCCTCCACCTTCGAATCGTAGTTGGCTCCATGCTGCTACTTGTATAATTATTATAATTGTAAGGGATCGCATATTTAAAAATCAAGACACCTCAAATATGTATTCTTTAATGACATGAAAAACCTGACTTAAAAACGTCCATACATTCACCGACTAACGCAAACTTCTTATGGATTTGTTGTCACTAGATGTAAAACTCCCCTTTAAACAGGATGACTCTTAGATCGCGGTATAAATGAAAGAACATCTTAACTGCACCGGACGTTAGTGCAACAACATCATTGTTTTTAATGATCCGCTTCCTGTAATATTATTTATGTTTTATTTGTTGTAATGCCAAATTATTCCTTAAAAGACAATGTCACGTGATCAATTAAATTAGGTTACAGTAATATTTATTTCTCTTTGAGGAGCAGATTGAAGTTGGTAATTACTACAATCTACTAATTAGCCGAGTATTTCCTACTTTTAACCTAATTTGAACAAGATTGACGACATATCCTGTTGATAACCGAAGATTATCTACATGTTTGGAGGTGACCTAGTGTTCTAGGGGTAAGGTGTCAGACTTCTGTGCTATTACATGTGTGGAATGCCTGACTTTGACCTTGAATATCTAATAATAATATGAGGTGGTAGGGAATGTAAGCCAGTATTTTTGCAGTTTAACACGTGTTTACTCAGAAAATAAAATATTGCTTCAATTGACACATTTAGTTTAATTCTCCCCACATGTGTATCCCATCATTTCTGGAATATTTAAGGGGGCCAGTCCAAAAGCATGATAACCCTCATGGATTTATAAGGGATGTCTACAGAGTGGGCGAGAAGTTCTCGTACTCCTTGTGAAATACGTACGGTGCATTCCTTTGTAACTCACGCATGAAATGAGAATTATCTTTAGCCCAGAAGTAAACATTGTTGGTGCGTGAACTGTAATAGATTGCACATTCTTTGGAAATCACCACCTTGGCGTGGGACATCTGAAAATTTGCTAACAAAGAACGGTAGGCTGCGGTGCGCAGTTCCATGTCTCCATCCAATAATTCATTGACGAACATTCCAATAATTCTTTTCAATTGGTCAAAACGGCTTAATTTTTAAAGTCTTTTTCCATATGATCTTTGCGGTACACGAAGCTCAGCCACTCGCTACGAGTTGATTGTTTCAACAACATCCCAGGTACTGGTCAGCACTAACCTACTTGACACGCTGGCTTACCCGTTGGGGTCTGTTAAATTCAAGATGGCTGGCAATAATTGCCAGATACATACACGCCCTGGCGTGCCTACATCAATCTCGTCACACACGTGAAACACGAGTCATTATTTAAAACTTTAATGAATGGAGTCATGTAACGGTGGGTTGGGACGCATCCTAATCTAGCTTATTACGAAATGGGGGAGGGGGTGATTGTAAAAGGTAAGTACTGGAGGGACCGCCTACCAGAGCACCAAGGTGCGTTGCAGACGTCTATATATCCTAAGCTACTTAAGAAGTATTCTGAAAACTGAAAAATTACGCCTGGACACGGGTATCGAACCCGTGACCTCTGGCTTCCCGTCTCCAGGAACATTTTTTTTAGCTTTTAGAATATGATATCTAGATGTAGTAATCCTCACTAAAAGCATAAATAATAGCTTTGGTGATTTGATTCTTACGTACGAAGGGGTTTGTTATTTTAAAATATGAGGGTTACAATATTCGGCAGTTGATAGAGAAGGTAGCAATGATTGACAGACTGAATTGGAGGAGGATGCTGGTCCCACTCGCTAATAAGTGGAAACCTAATTGAAATAAAAAGGGTATAGAGGAAAAAGGTAAAGTCCAATTTTAGTTCAAATAGAGTTAGTGCTGCCATCTGTTAACCAATAATGAGACCTTTAAAACGCACTTTAGATTGTGGTTAAAAGGGGTCTCTGCCTTATTTAAATTAATTTAAAAAATGTATTTTCTGGGGTCCTTATGGGGATTGATATTTAAATGTAGTCCTGGAATATGTGTGGAATGTGACTATCACCCCTTTTCCCCCTGTGACCTTTGTACGGCCAAATGGAGGGTGGAGGTATCTCCATGGCTCTGTATATTTAAACACCTTACGTTTTATATTTGATAATTTTAAGAAACTGTATGAAAAGAGAGAGTTGACTTATTTTTAACAAAGTTTAACGTGGATGGACACAGTTTAATTTGTCGGTCGGAAACAGATCTCTAACAAATAAAGTCATTTTTAACTGGATCATAACAGAATATTCTAAGAAAATTGATAGTTAATTAATTATACTTTTAATAGTTTTGATGTTTCAGTGCTACCAACCCTATGAGAATGACTGTAGAGTGAGAATAGTAGGCCCTAAATGTTATCGATTTTGGCAGAAAAAATATGTGGAGAAAGCATTTGTTTGTAAATAGATTGTAACCCACATAAGTGGCTGCATATTATAAGGTGTCATTCTCACAATAGACTATACTACTGATGACTGGGAGATCGCGGTTCGAATCTCTATTGGGTGTACTGGAGGTGGTTTTCCAAAAAATATTTTCCACTCTCCTTCCATACAAATGCATTTACACTTCCTATAAATGTAACCTTCCTAATCTATAAACCATTACCTGTAATAGTAGATAAGCGTATAACCCAAACTGGTAGTAAGATGTGGTGCTAAAAAAAATGGTACAAGAATAGTAAAGCTTAGAAAATCACACATGATATTTAGTACATCCATATCAGGTGAGCTGGTGGTCTAGGGGTAAGGTGTCAGAGTTCTGTACTAGGGGTCCGAGATTCAATCCTAGGTGCCAGCACAGATTTATCCGATTACCAAACCCTTCCTTCACTTCTGACAAGACGTGTATTAATCACAACTTGTGAATGTTTGAAATGTCAGGCCTCCACCGTGGTTTGGATTCCACGTTAAACTTTAGGTCCTCCATTTCATCTCACAATCACCCTACCATTACACATTAGCGTAAGTGCGTATAACCCGAACGGGTAGTAAGATGTGATAATAATAATAATAATAATAATAATAATAACATAGGCCCATATTAGTAAATTTTTGAAAATGACACCTGGACACATGACTTGATCCCGCGTTAAATTCCTATGACTGACACCTTAGCTCAGTCAGGAGCGTGTCTGCCTACTGAGCTAAGGGTCCTGGAGTCGATTCTTGGCATGGCCGAAAATCTATCATTTATTAAAATATGGGTTTACCCTTTCACATTGATAAATTAACGGCGGGGACTGGTTGTCGTGACTGTTCTAGTCTTAAGTTAGACTATAAGACACGCGAAGCTACGACAGGCCTAAGCAGCCGGTAGTGGAAAGTATATGGCTTGAATATAAAACTACCCGCCTCGGTGGCGTAGTTGGCTAACGCATTAATCGTGTTGAGCTCTACTGCTGAGGACGGGGAGATCGAGGTTCGAATCTCGGTTGGGTGAACAGGGGGTGGTTTTTCCTAAATAGTTTTCCACTTTCCCTCCATGCAAATGCGGATTCACTTCCTCTAATTCAACCTTCCCAATTCCTAATCCATTAGCGTAATTAGTACCTAAAGCGTATAGCCAGAACGGTTAGTAAGACGCGGTGCTTAGTAATAAAAAATAAAAAACTGACACAGGCCACAAGCTGGAAACAGTAATGGATGTAAACGTTAGATTCCAGTGCCAAAATTTACGAAAATAAAATAATATGTGTTTTTCAAAATGTCATTCTTAAGAAAACTGTACTGTTGAGTAAGGTATGCCCCAGCCATAACTTTTCAGGAAGTCCACGGTGCAATGCAGCTCACACCTCGTTAATTGTCTGGAGTGTTACTTTGCCGAGTTTCTGACAACTCTGACACTGCCGTTGAACGTTCATGGTTGAGAAGCCAATTTCTTGAAGAAACGGTATTGAAAAACTGGTTCGCTTAAGGCTGTAGCCAGCCAATAGTTTCAGGGCGGGGTGGGGGGTTGGTGGGCACAATTGCTAGAAGCTAGAAATTTTTTTAAATGATAAGCAGTTCTAGAAGCTCTCTGAAGTGGGTTTTTTTCATAGTAAAATAACCCCCAAAATGCTGAGGGCTAGGAAAATTTATAAATATTAAACACTTTTTGAAACGCTGTGAAGTGTTTTTTTAATGGTAAAATAACCCCCAAAATGTCGAGGTCTAGGAACATTTCTAAATATTTAACACTTCTAAAAGCTCTCTGAAGTTCTTTTTATGGTAACACAGCCTCCTAATTTGTATTTGTATCTTAATTTTGATATTTTTTGAACCATAAATAAAGCCATATATATTTTGTTAATAAAATTTCGCGGGGGGTTTGAATCACCAACCCCCCCCTCCCCAACTATGGCCTTGGGTTCGCCACATCGGACTTGGGGGAGATAAATGGTCTGGTCAGGGAGGGTTGGATGCTACTAAATATACTTTCATGAAATGTACCAATCCACATATTCGTCGCCTGTCATTGTTGACAGTCTCGATTTTAGGAGTCGTCCATTAACTACGTAACGCTGATGACAGGGAATGTGGTAGTTTGGATGTCTAATGGTGTTACATGAGGGGGTACATTACGGTAATACGTAGCCCAAATATTATACATACTAATGTTGTAAAAATAATATTATTATTATTCATATTTGCATCATTAAAAAACAAACTTTATTCTGAGTTTTAGTACAAATTAGTTCCTTTTTTTAGTGTCACAAAAACGCTTATCTATGAAATAATTTCATTCACTCTTGATGGGAGATGTTACGTAACACGGTTTGGAGGGGGGAGGATAAATATCTACTTGATGTTACATGAAGGACTAAGGTAAAGGGAGAGGGAGGGAGGGAGAGAGGGAGTTAAAAGTAAGATAACAGCATTTCGTAATATAAATGCAGGAAACTCTATATTATTTAATAAATTGTATTGTGTTTGTATTCTAAAATATATGTATATGGTGATATTACTATAGGGATATGGTATAGCACCGTCTCCTATCTCGTAAATAACAGGATATGACTATTATATGTTTTAATGAACCGCATTTTTATATTTTATAATGATTAGTTCATTGATTTTCCAACTCCTTAGATCAGTTGGTAGAACCTTTACCTGTTGAGTTAATGGGTTTTAGTTCAACTCCAGACATTGGTTAATAAATTACATTTAGTGAAATTGGGGCTTTTCCCTCAACACAGATGATTTGACAGCCGGAGAAATGAGTAGAGTAGATGTTCAAAAACTTAGTCGGTTAAGCTGTATGCTGATATTATCCATTGATTAATGGAACAAAATATATTTTTTAATAGTTCCCCCTTCTAATATCTTCAGAAAACTTTTATCTTATTTCTCTACAAACCCCGTATTCTTACGGTGACAAAAGCAAACGTTTCAATACACAGGTTTCTCAAATACATCTCTAGCTATTGTTTGTATTTAATATTTTTAACTCACTAAAACTTCTGGTTTTGAATTATCATTGAGAATTCTGAACTTCATATAGCAAACCTCTCCATATTTGACATTAGCACAAGTACCAGGCGTTTACCCGTAGTTATCCTTGGCAACTCTTTAATCTACTTCAAACAGACAGAAAAAAATCTCTTCATTTTATTTCTTCCGACTCAGTTTATAGTTAATTTTAAAAAATCTAATAAAAAAATTTAAATTCCTGGCTTTACGTGCATATGGTCATGCACAAGGTCTACTAATATTTAAATTGCAGACCTCTATCTAAGATAAATAATGCACAGTGCCCATAACAGACAGATACACAAGCTCTTCATTTTATTAATACAGATTTTAAAAAATAAGCTTGATACCAGAAAATCTTCAATTTCTTTTTTTTTTTTAATTCTTTTGGGGCACGATCCACATACTATCTGAAAAAGAATCAATTCATTTTGTAGTTTATTCCTATATGGACAAAAAATACACCCACCGCTAAAACATTATCACCTTTCTTCCGTTATTAGAGGATTGTGATTGTTGGGACAGAATTCACTTACTGTTGAAACAAGAGTAATTTATTGTTGGAACATGACTCCCGTGTTATAGGATTAAAATGGTATGCTTTGGGATTCAACTATATTTTATTTAAAATAAATTATTTAAATGTTTACAATATGTTTTCAATAATTAACACAAATGAAGCTATCAACACATTGAAGAATATATTGGGTGAGCATTAGTCTGCTTTCGTAAAGGTAAATCGATTGTTGGCAAAGTCTATAAGGTCAGGTCTTTATTAACAATGGCAAGCGATTACTAAATAGTTTGATCTAATATTAAAGCAGTATATAGCCCTTAACGTCCAACAATGGTGCCAGAAATTGAAATCTGAGTATTAGGAATTAACCTTATACATCGTTAACACTACCTGGAATCAAATTGAAGCCTTACAGTCTAGAGTAAACCACTCTAACCAGTATAACCAGTGATATAAAATGAGTAAAAATTGAAACACCTAGGTAAATAAGATATTACTCATCACATGATGTTCAATTAGGGGGTGATGAGGTGATAGCTTGCTATCACAAGAAGAGTTACCTCTTAAGGGTGTTGAGGCGATTACCTCATTCTTCAATATAGTAGAGGTCCCTCTAGGATGTTCAGCTAGAGGATTTTAGGAGCTTACCTCATTATTCAAGATGGTAGAAGTCCCTCTAGGATGTTCAGCTAGAGGATGTTGAGGAGATTACCTCATTATTCAAGATGGTAGAAATCCCTCTAGGATGTTCAGACTAGAGGATGTTGAGGAGATTACCTCATTCTTCAAGATGGTAGAAGTCCCTTCAGAGTGCTCAGATAGAGGGCGTTGAGGAGATTACCTCATTCTTCAAGATAGTAGAAGTCCCTCTAGGATGTTCAGCTAGAGGATGTTGAGGAGATTACCTCATTATTCAAGATGGTAGAAGTCCCTCTAGGATGTTCAGCTAGAGTATTTTAGGAGATTACCTCATTATTCAAGATAGTAGAAGTCCCTTCAGAGTGCTCAGATAGAGGGTGTTGAGGAGATTACCTCATTATTCAAGATGGTAGAAGTCCCTCTAGGATGTTCAGCTAGAGGATGTTGAGGAGATTACCTCATTATTCAAAATGGTAGAGGTCCCTTCAGAGTGTTCAGCTAGAGGGTGTTGAGGAGATTACCTCATTATTCAAGATGGTATAAATCCCTCTAGGATGTTCAGCTAGAGGATGTTGAGGAGATTACCTCATTATTCAAGATAGTAGAGGTCCCTTCAGAGTGCTCAGATAGAGGATGTTGAGGAGATTACCTCATTATTCAAGATGGAAGGAGTTCCTCCAAGATGTTCAGCTAGAGGGTGTTGAGGAGATTACCTCATTCTTCAATATGGTAGGAGTCCCTCCAAGATGTTCAGCTAGAGGGTGTTGAGGAGATTACCTCATTCTTCAAGATGGTAAGAGTCCCTCCAAGATGTTCAGCTAGAGGGTGTTGAGGAGATTACCTAAATTATTCAAGATAGTAGAGGTCCCTCCATACTGCTCAGCTAGAGGATGTTGAGGAAATTACCTCATTCTGCAAAATGATACAAGTCCCTCCAGAATGCTCAGCTAGAGGGTGTTGAGGAGATTATCTCATTCTTCAAGATGGTAGGAGTCCCTCCAAGATGCTCAGCTAGAGGGTGTTGAGGAGATTACCTCATTCTTCAAGATAGTAGAAGTCCCTCCAGAATGTTCAGCTAGAGGGTGTTGAGGAGATTACCTCATTCTTCAAGATAGTAGAAGTCCCTCTAGGATGCTCAGTGAGTGTAGGGTGAGTGACCTCCTCTGGCTATAAGGTAGGATCCGCTCTTGAGTGTTGAGTGATGGACTTGTTGCAGCGTAGAGCCGGAAGAGGTGTGGCTGGTTCCACTCGACAGCTCACGGTGGCAACTGGAGCAGTACAGCGCTATGTCAAGTTGCCGTCCTACAGCACCGGCAACGTGCGTGCTTGGAGGGCGACCAGACTCCGCACACATTATTAGTCAGGTTCCAAACGCCTCTCCAAATGTCTTTTCTATTTTCACAGACACTCCATCAAAATATCATCTGAAAAGACGTGTTTGTTTCAATGACAAAAGCTCTTGTAACAATACACATAAAAGGTGACTTGGTGGTCTAGGGGTAAGGTATCGGACTTCTGTGCTGGTGGTGCGGGGTTCAATCCTCGGTCCCGGCACAGATTTAGCTGATTGCCAAACCCATCCATCACCTATGACAAGACATGTATTAATCACAACTTGTGAATGTGAGGAATGCCAGGCCTACACCGTGGTTAGGATGCCACGTTAAACTGCATCTCACAATCACCCTACCATTACACATTGGCGTAAGTGCATATAACCCGAACTGGTAGTAAGTAATACGTGGTACTAATAATAATAATAAATAATACACATCAACTACACTTCTTAGAAAATAATTTCTGCCAGATTTATTTTCCTTACAATACTCATTAGCTCAATACCGTAATTAACTGATATGTGTTTAATTTAAACTCTGCATTTAACTTACTATTATTGTACATTATGCAATTGGCGAATCAGACTGGATGAGCCTGACACTTAGTCCACGTATCCACCAATGCGGTTGCCTTCCCCCACCCCCACCACCACCCCTTCTAAGTGATTGAATAGTGTACATTTAGAATATGCACTTAATTGAATAGTTGAGAAAATGTCTTTGGGGAAATGGGCACCATCATAGATCGATCTTAGAAATCTTTTTTTGTGATATTATAGTGTATAACCCTTTGCCTTCTCATATCAAGAGATAATTGTCATCGTAAAAGTTTTCTACCTCAAAATGATGATGAATCTTTACATTTTATGTATGTTCGAATCTAAAATGTTTGATTTTACAATTCTGTCTCCTCCCCGTGTATGTATGTCTGTCTGTCCTTGGCGATAGATCTGAAACTGTTTGATGTATTTATTTGAAACTTGATAACTATTTAGATGTTATAGGGACGTTTTTATTATTTTGACCCTAGCTCTAAAATTAAGGGTAGGTAGATTACAGATTAGCTATTTTTTTAATTCTATATTTTTCGAAAACGATTTTAACAATTTTGTTTAAAATTGATAATTAGAGGGTGTGTTTACCTGACAAATAATCCTGAATACTTGTATTTTGGTTAGTAATCCTTTAAGGGGTAGTTTTTTTTACTAATGAGTGATTTTTCAATTTTTCAATCCAGGGAATGTGTGACATAACACATTAAACTATGAACGTCTTTTGTGTGTGTGTGTTTGTGAAAATTCGTTTAAGAATAGTTTACTGATGACTCATGTTTTTTTAATTCGACCATTTTAATAAATGGCTTTAGCGATTTGGCTCAAAATAGGTATCTTTAGTAGTTTATATTATAAATATTTGTATATATTTGTTTTTCTCTTAAAATTTAATAGTAGTCTACTTATGACGAAGTTTTAAGAAAATAGATTTTTTTGAATTGCTTAAACAATTTGTTTAGAAATTTATATTTGGAGAATATTTTACGTTATAATAAATATTGTATGTTAATTTTCTAGAATAAAATAATCTTACGGTAGTTTACTCTCATAAAACCTTGGCAAATTGGAAATATTTGAAAAAGTACCTTATAAATTGGGTTCATGATAAATAAGAATTTTTATTTTTATTTTTACTAATATAAATAATTTATGTGTAGTTCACAAATATCTTATTTTTTGTTTTCTTCCCCAACCTTTAATACGCACACTATATGAGAAAGTGTAAGTTTTGGAAATTTAAAAACCCTCAATTCACTATCCCCCACATATACTTAAAACATTTAAGAATTATTTGAGTATTTGGAGTGGTATCACTACAATCCTGGAAAAATTGTATATCTCATCCAGAAGTGTAGTTTTATGTTTATATCTTTCTCCGGTAAATTTATGACAAAAGAATGCATCAATAAGTCATTTGGAATTTGATTTAAGGTAATCTTTCAGATTCATATTCAATAATATAAGAGGATTTGAAATATATCTGGGGGAGAGGGTATTTATTCTAGGGAGGGGTAAATTATTTCCGGGGGTCAGAGTCCCCCACAGTTCCACCACTCCTGCCGTCTACACATACTCTATATTGGGTGTTCGTGGATGAACTGCTCTAAGGCGATTATTAGTCTTCATTTACGTGTGGTAGTCTACCATCTCTATGCGGAACAATGTTCGTTACTCGCTATGCACGACATATATTCGTACATGAAAATGAATATTTTTTCACACTTGCGTGAGTCATGTCGAACATTGATTAATCATGGAAGAAAAATGCACTTGTGGACCCGGCTTAAGAGGTTTCCGAGCGTAAACAGATACAAAAGTGTATAATTTGTGTGTGTTGTATTGTCTTTCTAAAATTTGAACTTTTATTTTGTTTTTTGTATACATTTTCTAGCTTTCACAGGGGAGTCAACTGACCCTTTGACGACTCCCCCCCTCCCCTTTCTCTCTCTCTC
>CABFOV010005141.1:24367-38646 GCA_902141375.1 Timema poppense
CCCCATAAACCTCGCCTTCCCATCGTCCCCTTGCCGTGGGCACGCTTGTACCGCTACATTTCATTGTTATGGAGATTCGACCGTGCGGTGTCATGTGTGTACAACTCATCCGGGTTCATTTGGCGAGTAGCGGTGCAATCTCATCATTATACTTTGTTTAGGGACGAATATAAACAAACATTCTAAGACAGAGGGAAAGTACTTGCTATACGACTCAAGAGGTCCCAGTTGTGTTAGCCCTGTGTAAAATATAGTTAAATGAGAGATACTCGTTGGATTAAATACGAGTAAACAAGGTGTGAAAGGGGAAATCATCGAAATCTAATTGGCATATTCGATAAACTACTATATTTTTAGGTCACCTTAGTAATAATGCCTATTTAATTTAGTTTGATGCAAGTTAAATAATTTGTATAGTCCACACTGGCCGTGACATATTCTTTAAGGTGGTATTACAATTTCATTTTTATTTGTTACCAGTTCTTTGATATTAATAACGTTATTACTGTTTTTGTCGTCATAGCCCCTTTTTACAAACTAAGCTGTATGTGCTCTTTAACGTAAAATTAATATGAAACTTTGACAAGCCACCAAATATCTCTTACTAGTTAAAATATTTTACAATTTATTTCTAAAATGGAATAACATTATAGAACATGCGTTGAGGTTTTATCAAAGACAATGGTGAAATCTTAAGCACGGAAGGGAGTTAAATTGTAAAATTTGGTTAAAATAGTCTTTCATGTCTTGAAATTTTTTCCCGAGCAACTTTGGTGAAGAACATTTTAAAAGTTTCACGTTCCATTCGTAAATATTTTTTAATTTAATTCCATGAATTCAATTTTCAAGTTATTGTGGTAGACGCTGTTTGTTTTACGTCTAATGTACAACTATTGAAAGTAATATACATAATGTTTTTTTATGAAAAGACAAACCTATTTTTTTTGTTTTGAGTTTTTTTTCTCGTAAAATTAGTACCTATGACAGTGTAATACAGCCCTAGAGAAGAAAAAATGTTCAAATATGGTGTTATAATGTGTTCAAAAATGCAGTTCACCTTGAAACCGCAGCAACACAACTTTTAGACAACGTGTTTATGCTCTCAAGGAATTGATGGGAACATGCCCAGAAATAAGTCTGTGATGATTATTTATATTATTCAATTAAGAGCAGGGTTACTATATATGTGATATAAAAATAGATATTGTAACGTTAGTATTTTATACATCCCTTTTGACCACTTAATAGATATAATCAGCTCTAGTCCAACGTAATAACATTCAAAATTTATTTCATTTTCATTATATTTCACACTAAATATCCACGCGGTGCAAAATCATCGCTCTCTTGGCCACCCAAGCATTTAGGACAAGGGTGGATAGACGAGGAATGATCACATAGCGTTATTCGAACATTCTAGAAAGTCTTCGTAAACATTCCTGTTAGAAGGCAGAAATGGGCACTCTCAAGCAGCGTAGTTAAGACGTACGTTCGCTGGGACAAACATTTTTTAAATTAATTCTCCTTTTTTAATCATTCTAGTTCTCTAAGAAGTGAAATAACGTAGCGATTGGAATTTGATCGCATATTCACACTGTCCAGTACAGAAAAAACGCTGAAAAACTCTCCATTAAATTTACATAAGTAATTTTAGTTATAAACTGATGAATGATGAACGAATTATCCCCGCATGAATAGTAAACAAGAAAGATAGGCCAGTACCATCAAAGTGGATAATATCACAATAGTGTTGCCTTCCATGGGGCATCAACTGCGAACCGTAGCTATACAATTCCTGACAACCAACGTGTAAGTAGGCACGAGAATGACACTATCACAACAGTGTTGCCCTCCGTGAGGCATGAACCACAAACTAATACATATACACTCATCGCAATACCTCCCTAGACCAAAATAATATCCGACAATATGTAATAAAATGTGTGCGAAGAAGAGAAACTTTACTCAAAATGAAAGTGTTTTCAGCGCTACCTCTGAAAGTCTCGTGAAACCAGTTAAATGTAACTTTTATCACTACCTTCAAACGATCATGACTTCTTTTAACCTAAATAATTTAAATAAAAGGTGACCTGGCGGGCTAGGGGTAGGGTGTCAGACCTTTGTGCTGGGGATCTGGGGTTCAATCCTCGGTCCCGGCACAGATTTGATCGCCAAACCCTTCCTTCACCTCTGACAAGATGTGTATTAATCACAGCTTGTGAATGTAATGGAATGCCAGGCCTCCGCCGTGGTTCGGATTCCACGTTAAACTGTAGGTCCTCCATTTCATCTCGCATCACCCTACCATTACACATTAGCGCAAGTGCTTATAAGCCGGACGGGTAGTAATAACTTTAAGAATTCATAATTTTAAATATTATATTCTTAGATTTGATTTCTCTAATCTAGTAAACATTTTTGGTGAAGAAAAAACCCGGACAATTTAGCATTAAAAATAATCCACTTATGTTTATATTTTATGTCTCAAAAAGAGAAAATTTTCAGTGATAGGCGAAGGTGTGGTAACCCTGAATTCACGTGTCATAGTACATGTAGGATTCTAATGAAACCAGTAAGGCACATTTAGAACTGTTAAGGCTGCATTCAAATTTAGATTCATATGGAGAAAGTTAACGCTTGTACAATTAATTGTACATAAATATGGAAGCTTGGTTACGAATATAATATAACCGCTTCGATATCATATTAGTAATTTTGAACATTGACATGTGTATCAGAACGGGGATCCTTAGCTAAGAGCAGCAATGCTTTCCAGTATTCATCCCATACTTTTCTACAATTATGTGATACGGTATTGACTTAGGCTACTTAGTTGAGTCCCGGATTTGGTTCCCGTGTCCAGGTGTTATTTTTTTAATTTCATGAAATAATATTCATATATATCTGATAAGGTTCTTAAATAATTAGAAAATAGACTAATATAGGTGTAAGCTAGCTTGTCTCTGAATCAGCAAGTCAGTTTGAATCCAATTCAGAAGCACAGGGAGTATTTTTTTCAATACCTAATTGTTTTTCTCCGGGTAGATTTGTAATTATATTCTTATAATGCATCGTCTTTATTTAATTTTTCTAATTAGCTCCTTTAGGTTGCTTATATTAAATTCTGCCAATGGAGCATAAAATAAATACATTGAGATAAAGAAAATAATCAAAATAAGTTATCAAAACAAAGCCAAACACCTTATTCTTATTAACGTTTGTGATAATTCGAGCCATGTTCTAACATTTCATTAATTTTTGTGAAAACATTAGCTTTTTTTTTATTTTCAAAAACTGGTCTAATCCATAGCTAAGATGCCCTTAAACGATTCATACACCCAAAAACCAATATAAATTGCTGTGTGCTAAGTCAAGCACACCCATATATCCATTTTAAACAAAATTGTCTGAGCCATTACCGAAAAATTCTATTAAAACTTGGGACATATTATTATAAAAGCGATATTGTCTCAGATAAAGTAAGATATTTGGCAATATTAAATTATCACATTTCATTGGGAAAGATTTTCACTATAATATAAAAATTAAGTTTTTAATAATTAAGCATATTATCCTGATAAATTTGCTATCAACCCAAGAAGCACATTCTTAATATATCTACACTTTCATTGGGGAAAACAGTTGTATTAACTTTTTACACTTTTTATTAAATAAAATTAAGACAATTAAATATTTGAAAACTACACTATTTTATCAATATTGTCTATATAAATTGTAAATGGAATAAACATGTGGGAATAAAGTGAAAAAATCATTTTAATTCGTATATTTGAGGCAAACCCATAAAATAATATTCACCCTTATATCCTTTCTCAATTAAAAATAACTGAATAGGAAAGAAAGTCTCGTAGATTCTAAGAAAGTCAACCACTGAGCGTCGTCAACTTTTATATTATTATTGGATTCAATAGTCAGAACACAAAAGAAAGACTATACTTCTCCCGTTAAATAAGCCTGCATTTTATTAGAGCTTAGATATTGTCTCGACATTAACTGGCTGTGGGATTACAATGCAAATATTTGTAAAGTGCCCTATTTCAAAACTCGGGGAATGCAAGGGAAAACCGTGGTACACTTCTGACTACATTCGACTAAATTTTTTTTTAACCTGAATTATAAATTTCCTACGTCTTAATAACTTAAAATGTCAAACTGATGGTGACAGCTTATACCAAGTGTTTTGAATATTAGTGGGAAAAATTAGAGGAGCATAAATATTAACAGACCCATCACTTTAGCAACAGTGGAGGAGGGGTTTCTAAAGTCCCTTACTCCAAAACCTCCAGTTCTGGAGCCCCTGGAATACTGCATTATTTTAACATTAGATTATATAAACAATGTTATTTTTAAAGTCGTAATAAGCGTTTCAAGATTGTTAAGACTAAACTTATCAAAGTAGGCAGGATTCTATGTTTCGAGGACAGAACA
The DNA here is from genome assembly GCA_902141375.1 of Timema poppense. Classification (NCBI taxonomy): domain Eukaryota; kingdom Metazoa; phylum Arthropoda; class Insecta; order Phasmatodea; family Timematidae; genus Timema; species Timema poppense. The sequence continues at coordinate 28,817 of CABFOV010005141.1, forward strand.
TTGGTAAATTTCTACTACGTGAGTCGTCTCAAAGATAGAAATGCTACGAGCATGTTTCGAGTGACCTTTCAAGGTAAAATGCGTTTGTTAGAATTGTTTCATATGAAAATTATCATACGTCCAGAGACACGAATATAGAAAGTTGCTCCAGGCACTGTGCGTTAAAGTCTCTGTGCTTTGGTAGTTTATAAATGAAATGGTAATTTGTTGCGAGCTCAAATATTAACGTGGTCAATACTTAACAAAATCGAAAGTATTCACGCTTTTGAGGTCTCAAGGTATAATTTATATTAACCGTTAGACAGAACCCCGGTAGTCCAAAACTTCAGATAATCTGAATACATTTTTTGGTAGACAGAGAGGAAAAAAACTAAGCTAAAACGAAGTATATTTTAATTGATAACGAACTCAAAATTAAAGAAGAATTTTAAGAAACATTGAAAGTAAATTTTTAATTTTTGCATGTTGTAGTCAACATGTGTGTTCCTGTGACAAAAAATAATTTTAGTAGGTACTGTAAAAAGATAAATTGTAAATGCAACACTAAAGTACATGTCACCTGTTATGCTTCATACAAATGATTGTGCAAGTTTTTATAGAACTCGTTCAACTGTAGCTATTTAAAATGAGTAAAAGTACTCTCACGCTTAATCCGAGTTTTTGCTAAGGCGAACCAGCTGCGCTCCCAGTTATTTAGAATTAATAAGGTTTTACTGTAATAAGTTTATAAGATATCTAAAACATATATTTTTGTTTCACTTGGGTCAAAAAGACTTTGGGAAACAGGGAATACAGCCTACCAAGAAAATCTTCTTGCCTACCATAGGAAGCATTCAACATACAAATTACGGGAAGATCAGAGTTCGAATACTGGTGGGATCTAATGAGGGTGGTTTTTCCTAAAGTTTTCCACACTCCTGCCACTCACATGTGGGTAGATTACCTCTAAAATGCTTCCTTACTAATCCCTACTCCATTAGACTAATTATGATGTCTAGGCCTATAACCTGAACAGGTAAAAAAATAGATTACATACAATATAAATAAATTTATTTTATTTTAAATCAAACGTATAAATAGAAGAAAGTAGGTCTGGTAGCCTTTATATTAGTCATAAAGCGCTTTTCCTATGAAAATTTTGGCTTAGTTTTCCCAGATTAGTTTCCAAGATCCGAACGATCCTATTATTAGATTGTACATTGTTGGGTTTTAATATAAAGATAACGTTCAATCAAAGCAGTTAAATTTTATCCATGGTAAAGTTTGGAGAAATTAATTATATGTAGTCGGTGACCTGGTGGTCTAGGGGTAAGGTGTCAGACTTCTATGCTGGCGGCCGGGGTTCAATCCTCGGTTCCGGCACAGATTTATCTGATTACCAAACCATTCCTTCACCTCTGACAAGACATCTTGTGAATTTGGGGAATGCCAGGCCCCCACCGTGGTTCGGATTCCACGTTAAACTGTAGGTCCTTCATTTCACCTCACAATCACCCTACCATTACACATTAGCGTAAGTGCGTATAACCCGAACGGGTAGTAAGATGTGGTGCTAATAATAATATTATATGAACAGCGCTTCAAGAGGGAAATATAGAGGTAAATGTATCAATATGGGTAAATCGCAAATGATACTAATCACGAAACAAGCCAGGAATGAATAATTTAGCAAATAATTGAGACGTTAATTATTAGAGGAATAAAGTGACACGTTGAGCAAAGTAAGATAGTGAGACTTTGAACCATCGAGTCAAGTGAGGCACTGAGCAATGAAGTGAAATTAAGAACTATTTATCTTGAAAGTGAGACTTTGGGTAAAACAAGCAAATGAGACGCCAAGCAAAGAAAGGTTGGCAATGAGAAAAAGAAGCAATTGCACCATCAAGCAAATCAAAGATACGCTGAGCAAGGCATGTAATAAGTTAAATGACACTCGTCAAAGCAAGTGAACCATCTAAATAATCTTATCAATTAGTCACTAATTGAGCAAGTGAATGACCTTCTGAACAATGAAAGCGCGCCACCGTGCAAATAAAAGAGTGAACTTCTGAAATGCAATCAATAATCCCTATTTAAGCAGGCAAGCGTAATGATGATGAACGAACGAGAATGACCCAACAATCAAAGCATGTAGTGAGCTACCGCGTTCAAGCCTGTTGTTTCAAGAGTGATCCAACAAGAAAAACCAGCCGTGAGAACTATAAACAAGCGAGGTTCTTCAAGAGAATGACCCAAAAAGCAAAGCAAGCAGTGAGCCACCATGAATAAGTGAGTTGCTCCAAGAGAATGACCCAGCAAGCATTGATCCACCTCGATCAAGCGAGGTTCTGCAAGAGAATGACCCAGCAAGCATTGATCCACACTCGATCAAGCGAGGTTCTGCAAGAGAGTGACCCAGCAAGCAGGGATCCACCTAGATCAAGCGAGGTTCTGCAAGAGAGTGACCCAGCAAGCATTGATCCACCTCGATCAAGCGAGGTTCTGCAAGAGTGACTCAGCAAGCAGTGATTCACCTCGATCAAGCGAGGTTCTGCTAGAGAATGACCCAGCAAGCAGTGATTGACCGAGCGAGGTTCTGCAAGAGAGTGACCCAGCAAGCATTGATCCACCTCGATCAAGCGAGGTTCTGCAAGAGAGTGACCCAGCAAGCAGTGATTCACCTCGATCAAGCGAGGTTCTGCAAGAGAATGACCCAGCAAGCAGTGATCCATAGAGTAAACAAGCAGTATAAGCCAGACCTGAGCAAGTTTCCTAAGAGGGAAGCGTCTCGGGGGCCCTGTCTGGCTGTAGTGTAGGAAGGGGCCTCTCATACTTGTCCAGTGGGCGATTATTCTGCTCAAACTGGACTACTTACAGATAAATATCGTGTGTGGTGCTCACCCATGGAAAACTTAAAGGGGGCGTGAATGCGTTTATTTAATAGCGAGAATTGTATTGATAAGAAATTGTTACCTTCAATTAAAATACCAGTAAATTAAAAGTTTAATTTGCAAAGAGAAATACCCGCACAAAATTGCTATTTGAATAATTAATTTTATATAAACTTTATTTAATTAGTTTGTAATCATGAATAAATTTGGCAGCATTATTTATAAAAAAGTGTTAGTGATATCCTAGATGCTATAATACTTTTTCTAAAACGTATAAGGAAGGGGTGTATATTAATTTAATATTGGTGGACAGCGTGTTGAGGGTGGGGAACACAAAACTAGAGAAAGTTATGATTGTTTCACTCTGTCGATATGCATATGTGTGTTCGCTTTAATGTTAGGCGACCTACACTGAACTCATTTTTACCCTCAACCGTGTTCAAGCATGTGTACTGCCTCATTATATAGTTTTGTTAAATTTTTGGACCAAATAATCGACAATATCGACTCAAATATTAAAGAAGATACACAATAAATTACACTTGCAGGCCAATTTTCATAGGAAAGGCCTCATAGAAAATACATAGTTTTTATGACCTAGATTGATTGCATTTTACTATAGTATTAGCAGGGTTTTTTCAGTATTGATAATCTCTATAAAAGTGACAGCTGCACATCACATGACTTGATGTATGAATACGTGAAAGTAAGATTCTGTAGCATTTTTATGCCAGAAAATGCCTTTCTTATTAATTCTTTTTCAAGCTCCACGTCTCACTATCCGTTCGGGCTATATGCATATGTACTATTTATGCTAGTATGTTAGTAGTGTGTAAAGTTAGATTTAAAGGAAGTGTATCAATATGTGTGTGTAGGTAGAGTTGAAAATCATTTAGGAAAAACCACTCTCACTACACCCAACTGAGATTTGAACCCCGATCACCCTGTTATCGGCAGGCCAGACTATTGCAAGAGTGACGCCCTAGATCATGCAGCCACCGAGTTGGGTCTATTAAAATTGGATTGTAACTCTATATACAGGATATACCATAACTTTAATTATAGACAGGAGACACAAACGCAATCAAAATAGTTCATATAAACATGTTCCATATGACCTTGTGTCAAAGTTAGTCATATTTGTACTCTAGTAATGTAAAGCTGATGGACGTTATAGCAAGTTCTCAAAATTGCCACAATTGTTCTGCAGTCGTATCATAGAGGGCCTCACTATTTCAAAAATACTAGGCGTTTGGAATAACCAGAAATAGCCCATAGTACATACCTAGTGAACAGGTCGAGAGATATAGAGTTTAATGGATTCACTTGGCTGTAACTCGGAAACAAGGTCAAATGGGACACATGTGAATTTAACTATTTTTTCGTTGCATTTGTCTCTCCCGTCGGCCGCTGAAATAGGTCCTACATGTTACGGTACACTCTATATAATATCAACTGAAAGATATAGAGCATCTGAAGATCACACAATTTAGTCTACTCTAGATCAACAACAACGTATGACACACACGTGGGGGTGAAAGTCAAGCTCGTATTTTTTTTAATCATGAGAAGTCACGATTAGAATTCTCAGTCGGGTGTAATGATGTTTTTTCTCAAATGGTTTTCCACTCTACCTCCACGCAAATGCAGGTCTTCTCAACTCAACCTCACTCATCATTGAAAATATGTGGATATTCCTGAAGGATACCCAGACGCTGTGCAAAGAAACAATGGAGAATGGTATATACGTAGTTAGTCGCGAAATGTACCTGACAAAATCTGTATTCCCCCTCTTCACTTCCCTCACCCATCAGTTCATATATCTGCATCAGCAGGCCTACCATATTTGTGAGAAAGAAAAGAGAACATATTGAAAGCTTATTTATTTCTTGCCGTGGTTTCTAGGGTAGAGATAATGTGAGAGGAAACAATGGATATGATTTGAAAAGAATCTGCCCGTGCCTATATTGTATTCCTCAAAAATAGGATATGTCTACATGGCTTGTGTTTCACTTTGTTTCTTAGTTTTTTCCCTCCATAGTCTTACACTTAGAATGTTAGTTTTATTACAAAAGTAAACAAATACTTCTTCTAGCTTGGGGTCTGCCAGAGTTTGGGCACCTCAACATTGTGAGCGCGAGTCCAGGGTTCTCTCTCGGACGGTGATGAAAAGAGGAGTAAATAGTATACGATTCTACATTCAGGAATTAAGGAATTCCATGTTCACTTATTACTTCAAGGCTATCGTCCCAGTGGTGTAGTGTTCAGTGCACATGGTTACGAGCCTAGAAGTCCAGGATTAGATTCCCAACTGGTACCATGAGTATTTTTCCCCAAAGGAAAATTACCCCAACGCCTACCAGGATTTTGCTAATTAGATTTAAGCTAGGTTTGAGTTTCTACTGGTTCCACACCCTTATATTCACTATCACCTCACCTCACCTCACCGGGACATGGAAAGAGCCTCCACAGAAAGGATTTACGATTATACTGCGTTTTAAACTGCTTTGGGATTGAGGTCAGTACAGCCGGAATGGGGATTAGAGGCTCGTTTCATGTTCGACCAATCCGTGAAGGGTAGGTGTCATGGCAACAAATGCATGTTGCCAGATCTCTTGAGTCACTGAGTATGCTTGCATAGTGGTAACGCGCAAACTCCCACCATGTGGCAACTATGTTACCCAGCCTAACCCCCACGCGTCTCCTAAATCACTTAAAATCGGAATATATTACTTATTTACTTGAAGGCTAATTCAAGAACAAACAGGCTTAGAAATCCTTATTAAAACATGAAGTTAAAATAGTATTCACAGTTCAAACGCTGCTGATGCTAGTTTTATATGTACATACGACAAGTCATGTTATCTAAAGATGTCTCATATTATATAATTTTAGTAATCTAATGAAATATTATAAATATTGATCCCGACAAATTGTATTTTTTTAAATTGTCCTTCCTACTGCGTTATCGCTGAAGCTTACTTTAGGGTGGAAAGGAACACGAACTAAGTTTTATACTGTTTACGTTTTTATAAGAAACAACTTTTTAGCCTAAAAAAATTGATTCAGGAAATACGTTTAATTTAGTTTTTCTCGCGTAGTGATTTCATAATTATTTCTTGTATATTAGTCTTGAGCATAAGGGCCCAAAATGAAGAAAAAGTTCTTATTTAAATTCCGTGATACCCATAGTAAATATTCAAGAACTGTTGAGCATCTATGTGTGTGATAAAATCAAATCTATTTAAGTTTCTTAGACACGTAATATGTAGATCTAGTCTTCTTCAAACAAATTGTCATATTTTAGTAAACTCGCAATGGGGAATGTTAAGATAATTGAGTAGTTTTAAAAGGGGTTTTGAAGCTTTAGGAGAATATGTAGATACCTTGAAACGCCTCGGAGGGAGAATATGTAGATACCTTGAAACACGTAGCGCTCTTAAGAATACTAATACTTAGCACCGCGTCTTATTACCCGTTCAGATTATACACTTATGTCCTAATTACGCTAGTGGGTTAGGAATTGGGAAGGTTGAATAAAGAGGAAGTGAACCCGCACTTGCGTGGAGGGAAAGTGGGAAAACCACTCCAGTTCACCCGAGCGAGATTTGAACCTCTATCTCCCCGTCCTCGGAAGTTTAGCTCAACATGAAACTAGCACGTTAAATCACTACACCACCGAGGTTGGTCACACGCACTTTTAAGTTATCGACAGTCTAGAGTACTAAAATATTGTTATATGACGATCCTAAAGAAAATTAAAATATAATAATATTTTGGTAGAAAGTTCCTTCTTAAAGGCTCTTTTGCCAACCTGAATCCAACTGTATAGGGTTGTTTTAGTATTACGGGAGGAAGAGACTTCCAGAACGTCATTTGTACAAAAATAGAAATAATAGCGTTTGAAATGATCCTACAGACAAGCTAAGTTGATGAAATAACGTTCTAGCACAATGTTGATTATTTGAATATTTTTATATGTATTTGGTACCATATCGGTGTATTTGATAGAGCCCCGATCCGTAAGGCCCCTAGTTCATGAAGTAGCAAATGCCGAGGGAGAGCATGTGCGCAGAAGGATGACCATATCAGGCGAGGAAGGCGACCTGGTGAGGACTCCCTCCGGCAAGGCAAGATGCCATTCAATGTCCGAGAGGTTATATTTGGTTGGTGCAGACAAAACGCAACATGAAGACGTTATTTCACCATTTCGTATTCGATATAAAATACCCCCTCCCTCTCTTTTGGATCACATTTTAGAACAAGTCTGCCATTAATTAACTTTTCTCAGCCTTTGGTTCTTTGTTATTCGTAAAATACATCATTATGATTTCCGCGTAAAATATTATAGCACAAAATTATTAAAAGGGTTCTCATCTTATGTATTATCTAATAAGGAAATTAAATTAGTTTTGTATCTAAACTATGTTTAATATATGTTATTTTAGCATTTTATTTGAAATATCATTGGCTGAGCAAATTAAAATTTTTAAGGAACATTCTATAACATATGTATAACAAATACGTAAAATGCATTTGTAACTTGCGAAAGTGGGTTTTGATTTCTTCAAAATTTATCTACGGTGTTAAGTAAGACTACAGTAGTCCCATGGCTTCTTTGGTGCTGACTGACAGCTCCCAGCTGACTTATGACAATCAACATTTAGGTATATACCGAAATTTTGACTGTCAGAAGGGTCCGCTGCTAAACACTGTTTTTGCAGATCATTTGGTTCAGCGTAGGGATACATAATTTGGTTTGGTAACTTTTCAAACCTGTCAGCTGTGAGCTGTCAATCAGCACCAAAGAAGCCATGGGGCTACTGTATTTATTATGTGGCCTGTAAAAAACGGAACGGACTAAACTTTTTACGGAGCATACCAGAACAAACGAAGAATAAATATTTGTAAGTATAAAAGTGTGGGAGCTAGACTGAAGCTGGTCCCTCGTGACAAAAACAGTGGCACTAGCTATTCAGTTTCAGAAATATCTCCATTATTTTGTTCTTAAATAAAAAGTTCATGACATTTAAATGTAGCAAATGCAATCTATATAGCCCAAGTTTAAGTTCACTATGGCAGGTGTGTCATTTGCGGCCCGCGGACCACATGGGGTCCTATCCATAAAAATGTGTTTCACATGGGCCTTTTGATAAACCAACATACAATGCAGCTCAAGCTTATAAAAAATGTTATAGAGATAGAACGTGTAAGATTGACACCCACTTTGGTGGCCTCATGGCCTAAGCCGCTACTCTCACAATATATTAGATTTCTGAAGATGGGGTGATCGGGATTCAATCCCGGTTGGATGCACTGAGGGTGGTTTTTCCTAAATTGTTTACCTCTCCCTTAACTCAAATTCGGATGCAATTCCTCTAAATCAAGCCTTACTAATCCTTACCCCACTAGCATAATTAGTACAGAGGTGTATAGCCAGAATGGCTAGTAAAACGCGGTGCTATATATAAAAACAATTGGAATTGGTTGTTATTTGGGTGTGTACCCAATTTTTACTCTTTACTCAAGAGATCGATTCCCCAAAAGGTATAAATCATCTCACCAAATATGTGAACAGTTGTTTTCTATTACGAAAAGGAACAAAGCACCACCCACTTTAATGGCCTAATGGTCTAAGGCGCTACTCTTATAATAGACTATACATGTTTGAAGATTGGGCTACCAAGGTTCGAAACTTGTTTGGGTATACAGAGTGTGATTTTTTTCAAATAGTTTTCCCCTCTCCCTTCACACAAATATGAGTATACTTCCTCTAAATATAACTTTCCTAATCCTTAAAACCATTAGCATAATTAGTAAATCAGTGTTTAACCCAAATGGATAGTAAGACACTGTCTTAAAAAAATCAATGACAACATTATGATCTACGATTCAATAATAGCGTATCTTTGTTTATTTAACCTCTCGATGAAAGGCATTTTAATTTTAATTACATTTAGTGATAACATTATAGGAATTGAGTTCAAGAAGAGGAAAAAAATAATTATGTATGCAATGCTTGCTCTTGTTCAGTTTGTAAGCTGTTGTCTCGTCTTCTGTCTCAAAATATTAAACTTACAATTGGCCAAACTATTATTATACCCGTTGTTCCTTGCGGATGTTTCTCACTTTGTACCGAGAGAATAAATTGACAATTCTTGATAACAATAAATTGACAATTCTTGATAACAAAGTACTAAAAAAAATTGAGCCCAAGAGGGATGAGCGAATGGAATGCAAGAAGTTACACAATGAAGAACTTCATGGCCTGTATGCATCCCCAAACATATTAAAGACAAATCAAGCATGCGCAGGCTGAGGTGGGGCGGGTATTGTAGCACATATGGATGATGACATACATGGACACAATATTTTAGTTGAGAAACCTGAAGGAACAACTCTTGGTAATCCAAGACGTCACAGAAAAGGATAATATGAAAATGTATGTGAAGGAGGTTGGTTGTCAAGTTAGGGTTTGGATGGAGGTGTTTTCAGGATAGGGTTGAATGGTAAGCTTACGTCATGGCAGCCATAAAGTAGTGCTGATTTACATTGAGGGGGGGGGATCTAAAACCCCACAGTAGCCCCCCTCCCCTCAAGGCTACATGCCTGCAATCTGTGCTTGCACACATGTTTCGGTTATGCTGTGCTTCCAAGGTGAAGGTGAGCTACTTTGTTTCCCCTGCTTCGTCTATCTTTCTCTTCAAATGGTTTTCTCATTCTTTACCTTCTCATCCCGCAGAGCAACCAGCAGGTAGACAGTTTTTTTTATCTTTCCAAGTTTTTATTTCTTCTGTTATCGCTGTGTTGTTTTTTCCTCGCCCCCAGCTGATCGTCACATTCCAATCATTCAAAAGGTATCAGAGAGAAAAGGGGGATTTTTGAAAGGGGAATAAAAAATCCTTTTAAAGAGAGTAGTAAAAAAAGCCAACCAGGTGTTCAATATGATCGGGGGGGGGG
>CABFOV010005142.1:0-12028 GCA_902141375.1 Timema poppense
TGGTAGTGCACTACACAGACTTTTTCTCGCTTTTATCCTAAAATAGAGAAATTTAATAATAAATTGTAAGATTTGCAAAATGAAATATAGTGTTGCAGTAACACTCTACCAAATAGCAACAATTAAATCATATACACTGTTACAGAAACATTGCTTAAAGAGGAATATCTCAGTCCCCCAAAAAGCATAGTAATCAATTTCAATTTGCTCCATAAGAAGATGTGTTTGCTATAGCTGTGAAATTGTTGGTTTTATAAATAAAAGCTTATTATTAATAGTAATACAACCTTATAATAAAAGGTTATTTTGTGGATCATACACATGGCAAACTAGAGCTGGCATATTGTTTGTAATGTTAAATAGTGCCTGGATACAGAATCTAATCAATATTCTTAGAGCAAATTTCGAGAAAATTGATGTTATCTCCTTTTACCGTAGAGTAACACACCCATAATTTTAAGGTTAGACGCTTAATTCCAAAAAAAACCTTAGGGAACCTTAGATACAAAGTTTTAGTCCTACTGGTAAAATTGTTTTGGCTCTTGGATAAAGATACAGACACAAGGTATCACAAAAACCACATTTTGGTTTCAGGGTATCAAGAAACATCGACATGACATTTATCAAAACCTCGGCTTCGATTTCTTTGACGATCGCAATAAGTCTCTTCATGGGAAGAGAAAGTAAAAGAGGACTTCTTGAATAAATTTCACACACAAAAAAAATCTTTATTACAATTTTTATTACAGGGTTACTCACCAAAAAAAAATCCAGTTTATGCTCAAAATCATGAATAAGCACATTTTTAAACATTTATAAAAAGACACAAATATTTAAATTTTCAATGTCAATGAAATACCATCATGGTGATCATAAAAACCTAGTATACCAAATACAATGATTGAAGTGTGAGTTTTTAAAATGTAATATAATGTATTCCCTTGCATATTGAACAAGGCATTTATATTATATAGTATGTCATGAATACATCATTGTATTACTGTCAGGTATTTCATAAAAGAAAACTAAATATTTTTATACATACAAATTTTGCATCACGTAAGAGTGTAAGAAAGGTACAAATTTAATGACTAGGGTTTTAGATTTTTAAATTTTTGTGTTAAAGCTCAAATATGGTGAAACAAATAAAAAGTATTGCTACCGTGTATAGCATAACTAAATGGCGATTCATAATGCAATGCCTTTTGATCAATATAAACTTTTAAACTTAAGAAAACGTATATAATTAAAACTCGATATTCATATGGGTTGAGACTTGTATTACCCTTATAACAAACCAATGAACGCAACAATACATTTGATATTATAATTGCAACTACTGGTGGGTAAGAAGTCTTCAGAGCTTGTGTTAGTAAAGGGTTTTTTCTAAGTACCCACAATTAATACACATATTAAAGATCAACCTTAAAAAGAATGCTTCAGCTAATTGTGTAAGTTAAGTGAATTTGTTTTGGTTTTTTCATTGATTTGTTTGAATTAATGGTTTTACAGGTTGTCTAACAAGCTAATTAGAGCCTAAAATTACACCTATAATGAATAATGAGTAATTCATAACAAACCTTTCACCCCAAGTAAGACTAAATTTGAAACCTCAGAGATTTAGACAGGTGGTTAGTTGATCAATGTCTGAAGTAGGAGTGTGTAAACCTAAGAAAAACTATTTCTTACTAAAATAATTTCAAATTCAAAACATACAAAGTTCAGCCCAAAAAGTAATATTGACAAACAAAATAAAAACTTTGTTTTATGTCTCCTCTGTTTGCAATGTAGTATGTACACTATGCAAGTTGCTACCGTTTAGGGTAAATGGAGTGTACAACATGAATCTATATATATTCTTTTAGCATCCGTTTCTTGTCAAGACTCGCACCTAGCAGATACTATAATAACTCAATTTGCTCTTTGTGGTTAAATTTTATATTGCCTTGGCCGCATCTTACTAGCCATTCGAGCTTTATTCTTAAGTATTAATTATACTAATGGGTTAGGAATGAGGAATGTTGAATTTAGAGGAAGTGTAACTGCATTTGCATGGAGAGTGGGGACCACTATTTAGGAAAAACTACCCTCAGTACACCCGACCAGGATTGAAGCCCGATCTTCCCACCATCGAGAGTCTAGTCTATTATGAGACTGACACCTTAAGATCAAGCGGCCATCGAAGTGAGTTATAAAGTAATTAAATTTCAAATTGATGCAAAACTGAATTAGAGTAATGAAAAATAAACACTTGATCTGGACAATTATAATCAATGACTAAGAAACTTATGATTAGGAACAAATAAACAAATAATTTTCCTCCATATTTTTTACACGTTTCATTGGAAAAAAAATTCATTGTCAACAGTATAATCAGTTTTAATCACTATTGTGTAGGTATTGGCTCAAATTATTTTTTTAAACAGCCCTATATGTGATAAGATCCAAAACATTGCATTATACGACTCAAGAAAAAAATGAAGACAACCTAGTCATTATCAACAAAGAATTCCTTAAAATTTTACAAATTAAATATGTACACAGTTATTTAGTTTAAAAATATATTTTGCTAAACTATACATTTATAAAACATTAGAGGTAAAGTTATAATGTGCACACACACATTTAGGTTTCAGAGTTTTTTTTTTGTTTTTTCTGATTTGGAAAGCGACCAGCCGAGCGGAATGCAGTGGCAGACATGATGAATCACACCTTATTTCTCCCAATCTCCAACATGGGGTTTGTACACCAACCAACTCCGAACCACAGGCGGCCTACGAACCCTCCACTTTGAGATAAGCCTCTCATCTAGAACGCCCATCGCAGGAACATATCCTCCCTTCTTCACGCACACTTCAAGTCTATTTATACACGAATCATCCCAGGACGTATAGCAATGGAACAAAATCAAATGACAGCCATCTACAATAAGTTTATATTGGTTATCAAATCTCTTTAAAAAAAAAATCAATATATTTTTGCTTTACAATTAATTGCTAAGTAAACACCAAAACATCATTGCTTATAACTAAGAATTTATATTTCTCATTACTTTATGTCACATAAATTTCCATTTATTTAACAATGGGCTCTACTTTCTTCTATATACATTTAAATGTTCACATATGAACCTACTAATATAAAAAGCAAGTCCAGTGCAAACGTTACAACGTTATTATTAAAAAGTAATAACTTTGTATAAATCGGCCATTTTTAAATTAATGCTACATTAGCTAACCCTGTGTTGGAAATACATATGGACAGAGCAACTATATTGAGATATCAAAGCAAACACACAGGTTGTACAATCTCATTGATAACAATGCAAAACAATTTGAAAGAAAAGGAAAACTATGAGAGATTTTCAATGTATACCATCATTGTAACATAACACATTGGCAAAACAAATAATTTCACTCGAGGCAATAAACACAATAGTTTACATTTATCGGTAAAGTTATAAATGTCATCAAAATTCACACAATTTTCAGAACTAAATAGATCATAGGATAACTAAATAGTTAATATTAAAACCATAAATCTCCTTTAAATAAACAGTTGTGACGCCAATATATTGAAATCATATGTCTAAAAAAGTTGACGTCTCTGTATAAACAGTGTTTAAAATATTCTGGTTTTCAAATGGAATTTTAAGTATATAACTCAATATTCGGTGGTCCTCGTCCAATTTCAAACATCTATTCTAACGACATTCTTGATTCAATAATTATTTTAAGAACTGTGTTTATAAAATGTTTACTTTTATTTGTTAGTGTTTCTAGTGGGGGAGGTAGAGTGTTGTGTTGCATGCTATTAAAAATATTTAGATACCATTTTTAAGTCAATTCAATCGAGTCTTAGAAAATTATAGAATATTGTAAGAAATTTCTAAACTTTTTTTTTTCCAAAATCGACAAGCCACCTGATCAATTATATTTGTGTGAGTAGATGTCTTTAAAATTAGTTACAAATAAAAATCTAGTCTGAACAAATGTCATAACATAGTTTAGGAGACAAAGTGAGTGAAAGTGGAAAATAAAAGTATGTGCTTATAAATCATCACACATACTTATTATAATTATTAGTAAAAGAATGTACAAAGATAATAATGGGGATAGAGATTTATAAATGCTTCCTACATCAGGGTAGAAACTTATTTGCTCGTGAATGTGTATTTGAACAATGTCAGGGTGTGTATGTTAGGCATTTATTTAGTGGCAATATGCACAATAAAAGTGAGCAGTAGGATTCATAAAGTCATCCCTTACTCGCAAGTGTACATACCATTTATGTTTCAGTGTGATACATTTATGTGATAAGGAAAATCGGCAATATTTTCACTTTGAAAATGATACAAGTATCTATAGAAAAATCAATAAGAATGAGTATATGATTTTATTTTTTTCATAATAATTGCTAAGAAATTTGGGAAACAAGAATGTTTTTTTCAAACCTTCATGGCCTTTTATGGTCTGGAAAAGAAAAACAGAGTTAAGAGAAATTGCCAGGTATATAATTATACATATGGTCACTATTAGAGTTTAATAAAACTAATAAATTAATTTAGTAATTTAAAAGAGTTTAGTTTAAATTTTCTAGTATTGTATTGAAAAAGTCAACCAAAAGATAAATATGTAAAATCATATTTTTAGAAAATTAAAAATAGTAAAGCTAAATAATTGTGAAAAATTATTTGCTATGCAAAGCGAGTTTGATGAGGAATATTTCAACCTTAATATAAAAAGGTATTTAAAAAAAAACAATTTTTTGAGTAGACACAACTTTATACACACATACACATAGGAGTTTATATGTTAACATGCAATATTATTTTTCAAAGACAGCAACAATGTATTTATAAATTTTCATACAATTCATTCCAAATTTTAAATAAAGGAAATATGTATATATACATAGTACATGGAATACTCAACATATTAGGGAATAATTAGATTAGTTAGCATAAAAATTCAAATCTATTGTAGATAAATGTTTTGTTTGAAAAATTTAACAGTACAATTTGAAAGTTCATATAGAGCAACTAGATGTTATCTAGATAAAATAAGGACTCTATTAAAGAAAAAAAAAGTTATAGAAAGATCTGTTTGTAAATAAACAGAGTTACAAAATTCTTCCTGCATATCTATTTTCGTTGTTCCAAAAACTTTTGAAACTGTTCTCTAGTCATCTGACTAAAGGAGTTTGTGGGTAATGAAGTTCCTACCAAAGGTACTTGGCCTAGATTTATAAGGGCATGGGAAGATGGCATTTGAGAGGGTTGATTAGCTGTGCTTCTATTTTTAAGGATTCCTTTAGGTAGCTTAGGTGCTACAATAGTTGGAGTGGAGAGAGGAGAGGACACCTGTGAAGGAGCAGAGGATATTTGCGTGTAAGATGAAGAAGAGCATACAATTTGGTTGTTGGTAGTAGATTCAGTAGCTCGCTCCTCATTGCAGTCACCGCCATCATTAAATTCACTCTGGGACTGATTTTTGTTTTGAATTCTATTGCGTCTACGAGTCACTATTTTAAAAGAGCCTATCAAATTATCATTCTCAACACTAACTTGAATCTCAACCGTCCGTCCAAAACATTTTTTGGTCTGTGTCGTGTTCTGTACCATTTTGATTTTTTCAGTTTGTTTTTGTGGTGCACTTTCCAAACTAGCATACAAACAACTTTCGTCTGGACCGACAGCCACATCCACCTTTTCAACTGCCACACTCGGCTTAGGCACTGCGTCTTCTTCGATTTGCGGGTGTGGTGTTGGAGTGACTGTTTTCACAGTGGAGTTGAGTCGTTTGGTGGCTATTCTGAGTTGACTCGGGTTCTGCCTCTGGGGTGGGATGGTGACCTTGAAGAAACCATCTGATTCCTGAAGAAGAGGTGACCTATTCACAACATCGTTGTTGGGAGGTCCCTGCGATTCGCCACTGGGGGGTCGATGGATGAACTGCCCCAACGGTATGATATATATTACACCATCGGCTTGAAGAATTTTAATTGCATTCTCACAACGCGTTATCAACTCAGGATCCACTGTCAACTGCTGGTCTTTTTTGATACCACCAACTGAAATGTTATGTTAGAGGTGATATTATCTGATTTACCAACAATTTTTAAGGGAGAACTATAAGGTTTGTTCCACAATTTAGCTTGCTCATGAATAAACTTAATAATAATTTAAAAATACTGCTGAGATTAAAATAAATTCTGTGAATGGGTACTAAAACACTACAGATAAAACATAAAAAAACATATCAACATGTAGAAAATTTAAGTGGAAATAAAGGTATACTCAAAGAAATCAAATATTTAGGACAGAACAAATATATTTCATTTTTATTGTATCTAATTTATATAAATAAATAGCCAGTTATTCCTTTGAAAGCCAAACTAAATTGACTGAGGAAAGTTAACAAACCAATATTATATTTATTTTATTTATAACAATGTACTTTTGCCCTCTAGTTTTCAAACAATACAAATAATCTGATGTTAACACAAGTGTGGCATGTTAGACCAGGGATTCTTAACTGAGGGTATCCATAGCCCTCGTAGGTATAGTAACCAAATAATTGGGGTATGAGACTCCGGGACAGTTTCATAATCAGACTTAATACATCTCACGTGTGGTGTTACACTAAATACAAGATATCTACCTAGACCATAATGGAATGGGCCAGTTTCATATGCGAAACTGGCCCATTCCATTCAAGTTTAGGAAGGTGTTGTCTTGTATTTAGAAGAGCACCGCACTTGAAGCGTACTCAGTCAGATTATGAAACTGGACCTCATACTCTGAACAGCTCTAGTTGGAGCTAGCTTGTGTATTTGTGATATAAAATTTCAGCTAGTTTGTTCTAAGATGTGCATAGGTATAGTAAAACCAAACTATTGACATAATTTGAAGTAATACTAGTACCTAAAATGACTGGTAATGGTTAATGTTATATATTATTTGGTTTAATCTTAGACAATGTTAAGAAACCAAGACAAGGTCACAAAATTGTGTACCCATTATTTTAAATCACATGTGTTCTAAAAAAACAACCAAACCATGATTTAAGTACATCAAATAATTTTTAAGTTCTACAAAGTAGGACATAAATAATTCAGTGAGTTGTAAGAAAATTTTGTCAAATGGAGAAACATTTCATAAACATCACAATGTTTACAAAGAGAAACCATGTTGGTGTGAAGTTGTATAGGGATTTTTTTAATACCTTTTCTCCCCACCAAAATCTTACTGGATATATATGAGATATATATTTATATATATGTATGAAATAAAAGACCTTTCTTTTCCTACCAACATCCCACTGTATAGTAAGATACTGGTAGGAAAAATAGGCCTTTCAGATGTCCATTCCAACGTAAATCACTATATACCAATTTTCTCTAAGACCTTGATAAGATTCCCCAAGCACCTTCTATCACAGTTTAATGAGTTAATTTCTTCACCAAGTACATGGTATGTGAGGGGTTACAATTTTGATAAAATGTGCCCACATTTGTGTGGCAGAAGAGTGGGGAACCATCTAGCGGAAAAAACACTTCCCTCAGTTACCCCTGACCGAGATACAAACGCTGAACTCTCTGTCGCTTGCAATCCAGTCCAAACAAAAGTGATGTGTTTAACCGGGTAGCCCTCGATGTGAGTTGAGCATAGTAATTATTAATTAGTAATAGCATACTTCAAAACGGTGATGTTATGAGAAAACACAATTAGTGTCGTAACTTGTGTGTTCTTTTGGCTCAACATCTACATAAGCCCAACCCACCCATCCACGTCTACCCGCAAAACATTGCTTGAAATAACACATTTCTAATATATCACATAAAATAATAAAACTAATGTTAAATTATTTAAATAAAGATCCAAAGGATTTTAAAGTGTCAGACAAGTACATTGTATCCAATAAAACCCACCATGTGCCAATTAAGAACATTCAATTTCATAGTTAATTATATTACACAAAATTTATTTAAGTATTTCAAAGGTGAGCCTATTTATTATAACTGTATTTCTTAGAGAATTTGAAGGCCTTTAAATATAGAATATCCCAGAGTATTTGAAAAAATCTTAACTCCCAATTTTTTTTAAGGTTAAAGTTTTAATTTTGTCCATAACCTTAAGATAATATCTAACAGTTCTGTACTATCAACACATATTTATGTCCATACTGGGTACCTCAAAAAAAAGTTTAGTTCCAGAAAAAGTTGGTTGAAGATTTGTCCTTAAGATAATGTCCAAGCATGTATCTTCTTATGAAACCATATAGTTTGCCAAAAATATTTTGAAAATGCTAGTTCAAAATATTTTTGGAGCTAACATTGTGACCTATGAAAAGACAGTTTATGATCAATGTTGACTTGGTTTATAGCTATGGTTTTTTCCAATTAATATCATTTCTTCCAAGATCAGAGATATTCACAATATAATAAATATAACTTTGTTGTAGCATAACGTTCCCGAGTGAAATACCACAATATAATCCCTTAAAATTTGAAAATATTTGAGTGTATTTATTACAAAGTAAAAAAAAGCTTATCGGTGTGCTGTTTAGTCAGGAGAATGGTTCATTAAATAGTCAAGTGCAATCATTTTGTCAATCAATGACATTATCAAATTGAGACCAGAGTTGCAATTAGTAATGTCACTAATGTGTTGCTCCGATGCAAACAATTTCTTTGCTGACCTTCCACACAATTTAAACAGATAATGCTTGTAAATTGTAATAATGCATGGTTACATAGTTTTTACTTTGACAAAACATTTTTTTTGTGGAAAGGTTTCATAGCAGTGTTAAATAAAATATATTTATATAAATTTGCCACATTCAACATTTTGCAGTTAGGTCATTTTCAAAGAAAAACCAATTGATCATTAATACCTAGTTTACAAAAACTACAAGAAGTTCAAATTTTGTTAGAAAAATTAAATTCCGCTGTGAATGTTTAAAGAGTAATCCGAGAAACACCATAAATAAGAGCTCGGCAATAGATGCTTACCTGCGCTTGATGTAACTTGCCCTCCAGATTGTGACGGGATAAAATCTCCGCTGGTACCTGTTCAACAATTTTAGCAGCTTCATGTTAAAAAATTAGGTAAAAATATTCGAGATGATACCATCTAAACAAAAAACTGTTTCTAACAGATTCGGCTAATAATACTTTCCGAGTAAGCCACTGCTGTACCAATACAGTTGATAACAAACCATATGTGATATATTAAAATTTTAATGTAGTTTTTTTTTTAGTATCGTGTCTTACTATTTGTTCGGGTTATAGGCCTATGTACTAATTACACAAATGTTTTAGGGATTAGGAAGGTTGAGTTTAGAGGAGGTGTACCTGCATTTACATAGAGAGTGGAATACAATTTAAGAAAACCACCCTCTGTACATCTGACCGGGATCAAACCCCAATCTCTCCAACATTAGCATTCTAGACCAGTGGACCCCAAATTTTTTAAGCAGAAGGCCACATTCAAATATTCAAAGTTCTAGGTGGGCTGGATTGAACACGATACATACAATACACACATTATTTATATAAATATATAATGTGTCATTTCAATCTAGATCTCATTTAAATATATACATATCTTATAACATGACTAAAATGTAAGCTGTGCAGCCAATATAATTACCCCCTCCGTCCTCAAATCGGAAACGTACCTCGGACCGAGCCCTCTGCACAAAAGACACTTTACGGAACGCGGCTAGGGCGAATTTTATATATATTGCATTCAGGAGAACCATCATTTCGGTATTTGTTATTGATTTTTTTTTATTATTTATGAATTTCAAAGTGTCTGTGGGCCGAATAAACACATTCCGTGGGCCGGATTTGGCCCGCGGGCCGTATTTTGGGGATTCCTGGTCTAGTCTATTGTGAGAGTAGCGCCTAGGACTATACGACCACAGAAGTGGGTCTCTTGTACATTCTTAATCTGTGTTAAAACAAGAAAGTACAGTAAAGATGGAAAGAATCAAATAAAGAAGAACAGACAAAATAAGGTTTATTACAGTGAAAAGAAGAACCCAGGTCACACTTTACATTTCTGCCACTGTATAAAAAGGTAAGGACTGCCTCAAGAAAAAAAAAATCAATCATTACTGCCCAATTCTTCTACCTAAGTTTCATTATATCTAGGGTGATCATGATTCCCTGAGAAAAAAAAATGAAACAAAAGGGGAGGGTAAAATCTATAAAAAGTAAGACATTAAAATTAAAATAATTATATATTTTGTATTGCATCAAAATATTGAACTTACAATAATTCTTCACAGAACCCACCAAAATATTTTAGGTTGAAGTAAAGGGGAACTGTATTTATCATGTTCATACTGTGAGTAATTTTTTAGACAAACTTACTTTATGGAACAAATTTTTGTCTTTCAATGGCTATAAAAACATGCGTATACTGCAAACCACAAACACATAGAACAAGAAATAACACTAAAGAATAAACACGCAAGTGTTGCCAATATGTATTTTTTTATACTCTCTAAATAATTCATTGACTTTAAAGTTACACTATTTATTCAATGGTCAATTGTTGATCTTGATAAACACACCTCTATCAAAGGTTACACAAATGACTCGTACCTACAATTGCAGCCATTGATGAAAACTTGATAATAAGTTATGAGTGACCAATATTTGAACATATTTTAAGTTTTTTTTTATTAAAAAACTGTAAAAAGTATCATTTTGACTATAAACAGCGGGACGGCTGGGACATAGCAAAAAACCAGTACTGTAGCACTCAAAACGAGACGTATGGTCAGCTTAATTATATCACAGCTCATAATAAGGGAGGGTGAAAGCACAATGCAAACTTACTAAAAAAAAACTTAAAGATTACTTCAAAAAACTGAAACAGGGTTTTTCCTAAAGATATATGTTCTTACACTTGTAAAACTGGTTTAATAGGCCTGGTTATAATATGGACCTATTTTAATCGAATAACAAATACAAATAATGTAAATACACACACACACACTTTTGTAACCTAGAAATGTAGAAATTCAAATAAATTTCATTTTTATTCAAAGTAACAATAATGCATTTTTAAAACAACATTTAGGGCCTACATTTTAAAACAAATCTTAGCTCTTATTTAGTGATTATTGTATCAAGGCATAGCATGGCCATTCCAAGGAATGTGGGGGATTATTTTGTGGGTTCAAATCCCTCTCCAAAGATTTGTTAATGTATTTTTGAATTCCTCAATGTCTATGCTAGTAGTTTATTTAAGTCTTATAAAATTCATAGCACCTACAAACCCAATTACTTCCAGAGGGATTTAATATTTAAAAAAACATTCTTGCATCTCTTGTTGGGAGACTTCCTCACGAGCCACCATAGTCGCGGGCGTTTTTTTGGGTATGGCCCTGAAGCCTAGTAATCAAAAACCCTTCTTAAAGTGTGTTCACATCAAACAAGGTCCAGACTAGAACAGAACAACAAACCGAACACTGTCCATGGACAGTTTTCTAAACATATTTCTCTGTAACAAACTTTGTTCACTGCTGTTTTGCCTCGATCTACCTATTGTCGGTTTTTGCCCGTCACATCAAAGAATGTTGGTGTCGAGTAGTTTGGACCTCTAAGAAAATGTCCGGTCATTCATGGGACCACAACCATCTCACATGTGTATTTTGTTTTTGTTTTTTAAGCATGTACATATATATTTTGGTGAGAGTACTTTTTTGTGTGTTGAAAAATAATTATTGCTGTTATTTTTAGACGATTGTTGAAGGATCACATTAGATGTGTGTTTGCATACACTTTTTTTTATATACATTCTGATGAGTGACTGGAATTGCAAGTCTGCCAATAAGCTTGACCCAATGTACACCTTCCTGCTTTGGTATAATCTTGTCATCCAACATAGATAGGGTTTCAGCCTTTTTTTTATTCCCCATGGTAGTGGATAATTATATATTCAGCCGCTGCTTATCATGCATGTATACTCTTCGCACTGATATTCAAACAAAACTGAGGGGGGGGGGGG
>CABFOV010005142.1:12088-29210 GCA_902141375.1 Timema poppense
GGGGGGGGGGGGGGGGTTATGAAGCCACCAACAATGTAAACAAGTTACAAACATGTTCTGTTTGACTCTAATACACCCTGGCCAAAAGCTAACAGAACAACAAACACGTTCTTTGGAAATGTTCTGTTCGGTGTTCTGTTCTACTCTGGCCCCCAGCTTAAAAGGTTATTGTAATATCGTAAGACTTCTGACCTTTCATTGACGCTTCCAAAATACTTGTCAAACTTGAAGATTCAGGAGAATGCTGTCAAGTCACAAACAAACAAAATAGATTAGTTTATTCATGGCTAAGTGATATTCTTAGAACATAAAAATTCTAGACAAAAAGATTAGATGAAGAGCTAATTTGATATGCCATAAAATATTAATTCTGAGATATTATTACATGAATTAATGTTTTAAGAAATAATTAATTTACATGCCTCAATTTTTTAATATCATTGTATCTTACTACTCGTTCAGGTTATATGCCTATGTACTAATTACACTAATGAGTTAGGTATTAGGTAGATTGAATTTAGAGGAAGTGTACCAACATTTGTGTGGATGGAGAGTATAAAACCATTTAGAAAAATCCCTCCTCAGTACACCCGCCCAGGATCGAGTATCGATCTTCTCGTCTTCAACAGTCTAGTCTATTGCTAGAGCGATACCTTAGACCATGCAACCATAGAAGTAGGTTAATTATTATTATTATATAAAAGAGGTGGTGTGGGGGATTAATATGCCAAATTGATTTGTGCACAGTGAACAATCAATCACATGTTTAATTAAAAATGTAGCTGTTGAATTTTTCAAATTGGGTTTTAGGAAAAGTTAAAAAGTTTTGGTTGGAAGTTGTAAATTTTGTTGAGCGAACTAACTATACAGTGAAACGTGATATTGAGAAAAGAAAAACTAATTTAATGTGTTAGCATGTTGACATTTTGTAATAAATATATTGAGTCTACCGCTACATAAAAAATATTTTTTTTTTTAAATAGAGAGTAAGTTTCTCCTTCTCAAAGCTCTACTTCAGCTGAATATTTGAATTTACTTCAGGCGAGAACTCAAACTGGGGCACAATTTGCATGTAAAATTCTTTGTTCATGTACTAAATCCAAAAAGCAGCTCGCCAAGTAAAAGTATCTTAAACTCACCTTGAACGATTGTGGTGGGTCAGTGTTCTGTGGCTTTGGGCTTATTAAAGAGCTAGGTAAAGATGGAGGCGGGCAACTATACATTGGTGGGGGGACGGGCCTAGGAATTTGCCCCATGGGTATCATCGGCACCTGAATATTGGGTGCCAATGAACCGGATGGAGGGGGTATGCCACTCATGTAGTATGGTGGGGGGTATGGGGGGGCAGCCGATGGGACAGGAGGTGGGCCCTGATATTCCATTGTAGTATGAGCCTGGTAGCTGTCGCTGGGAGGGTACACCATTCCGCCCATCCCTTGAGGGGGATGTGCTGAGGAATGATCCTACAAATAAAGACAAAATATATTAGTTGATAAATATTGTGTGTACCAAAATGCTAGTCTCTTCCCTAAAAATGATTTTCTAGGTTATGGGCATCTTCAGGGCCGCCAGGTGCTCAAACCGGGCCCAGTACCTTAGTACTTCGGTGGGGGCGAAACTATATTGGTTCAGGCTCTAAGGGGGTAGATTATCTATCTTAGCAAATATAAATTATTTTTGAAGGGCTTTGACTCCAAAGCTAAAGGTGGGCTTAAGAACCCTCCCTTGGCAAATGTTGGAAAACTAGATTTTTCTTCAAGCTATTATGTAGTGTGGTTCTTGTCCAGAAATTTTAATCTCCCTGGAATATAATATATTTAGAGTGATCTTTTCTTGGAATTTAGTGGAAAATTAGAGGCCTATTAATTATACAAGCTATATGAAATGATCTACCAGCAAATATTTTAAAAATTGGATGCATCTAGAAGTTGTTTAGAGTGGTCCCCTTCCAGCCAGTTTTAAAAAAATTGGATGCTTTCTGAAGTTATTTGGAAGTGTCTTCCTCTGGAAATTTTAATTAATCGGTGACTCAGGATCTTGAGAGCGGTGGTCTTCCCCTTGATTTTTGTTTCTTAATTGACATCTTTAAAGCCTATTTGAAGTGGCATCTCACTTAGAAATTTTTAACAAATTATATGCCTCTAGAAGCAATTTAGAGTAGACTTTAACAGCATTTAAAAAATAATGATTAAATGCCACATATCACTATTTGGAAGAAGCCTTTCCTCTTTCAAGTTTTGAAAAATGAATGCTTATAGGAACTGTTTGAAATTTTACACAAGACTATATATGCTACAAGACAATTTTTCATTTTAATATTCGATAATGGCAGAGGTGAGTGGAATAACTCTTAGAGAGTGGCAAGTTTATTCCACGAGAGAAAGCTAGTTCATTTCAATAGGGAATAGGGGGAAACAAATTCGTTCCAAGGGGAATAAATAATAATAATATTTAGCACCGCGTCTTACTACCCGTTCGGGTTATATGCTTTAAGTACTAATTACGCTAATGAATTAGGAATTGGGAAGGTTGAATTAGAGGAAGTGAACCCGCATTTGCGTGGAGGGAGAGTGGAAAACCATTTAGGGGAAAAAACCTCAGTTCACCCGACCGAGATTCGAACCTTGATCTCTCCGTCCTCAGCGGTTGAGCTCAACACGACAAGCGCGTTAGCCAACTACGCCACCGAGGCGGGTAAGGGGAATAAATATCCCCACCTGTTATAACACATGGTGTCTACTCAGTAGGAGAAACAAAAATTAGTGACTTTTTGGTGACCTTTTTTTTTTGACCATAAAATTCTTTCGGTAAATGGTCGAATGCACTCACACGCAACATTAAACTTTAACTAGAGGGTGAACGTTAATCTTGTCCTTGGTGTCACGATGCAAACATTCAAGCAACTTGTGGCTAGTGCGTGGCATCATGGGTTAGTGGGTGACTTGACATTAGATGCGTTCACGTTGTTATAATGCGCGGGAAATCTAAACAACAATATTTTCATGACTTTAAGACTAAAATATTGAAGATCCCTTGACTTTCCAGGGAATTAAGTAGCTTTTTCATGATCCAGTAGACACCTTGTAACACCATTGCTCGATTTAGATCTTTATTCATAAAAAAAACTTTGATCACTTTTAAAAAACAAAAATAATGTAGGCAAATCAATCTGTAACCTAACACTGAAATGTTCTGCACATGATAAAATATTTTTAAAATCTAAATTGAACATGAGTCACTACCCAACTCTCTTCATGGAAAAAAATTAAGTTTACAAACATTTTAAAACAAAGGACAATATTGGACCGAACCAATGAGATCATTGTGACAAACGCAAGTAATTGGATGAGTATGCACATTAGTATGTATAATCATTGTATTGCTTATCCTTCATGTTTTATTTTATTTAATCTGCTACAATTTTTTTTTTTAAAGTTTGTTAATCTGGATTTTGGTACCAGACCCGGTATGACAGTATTAATAGTCCACCCTCTTGGTGCAGACCTGAATCTTCTAATCAAACAGAGTTGAAAGTATATGAAAAGCAATAGAATCTATCAATAGCATGTTCGAGAGTTTTTACGATTGATAAAATGTGTAAATAATTTAGCTCATAGCTAAACTTTTTTTTAGCAATGCATTTTACTGCCCTTTCAGGTTATACGTTTAAGTAATAATTATTTTAATGCTTTTAGGGATTAGGAAGGTTAAATTTAGATGAAGTGTACACACATTTGCATGGAGGGAAAGTGAAAAACCATTTTGAAAAAACCTCCCTCAGTACACCGGACCAATATTTGAACTTCGATCTTCACGTAAATGGCAGTCTAGTCTACTGTAAGAGTAGTGCCTTAGACCATGTGGCCATTGAAACAGGTTCATAGCTGAACTAAAACTGCTCAATATCAATGACCTTGAATTACTATGCCTAAACATAAAACTAAATTATTTGTATAGTTTTTATGAATCTATTCTAACCTGCAAGTACAGAGCTCCTGTATTTGGTTGAGGTGGAACAAACATGTTTGTTGCTGGTTGCTCTTTGGCCAACTTTCGAGCAATTTCTTTCCAAAATGGTGATCGTTTTCTTTTCCTTTCTGGTGATATTTTACGAGACCTTCTTTTATACCTGTCAGAGTCAGGGGAACGAGATCTAGACAGCGAACTGAGAGACAGATACGAGCGACTTCTGCTTCGATTTCGACGGCGATAGCGATAATGTCCTCGACTGCGCGAGCGAGTGTGTGATGGGGAACGCCTAGAATTAACTGGTGACAATGATAGAGAAGAAATAGATCTGTCAGATCGCGAGTGTGATCTTTGTCTTTTACGAGAAATATATCTTTCATCAGGTTCCCTACTGTGAAATCTCGTCTCACTCAAATCTCTACGTCTAGTTCTATCCAATCTCTCCTCACTAAAATCTCTTTGTCTAGATCTCTCCAATTCCCTGAGGTATTTGAAACGCCTTATGTCTCTGTCATACTCATCTTCAGAAGTGTCACTGTGTCTGACCCTACTCGGTGATTCAGATTGTCTTCTTTGTCTTAAACTTGTTCCCAATTCCTCTATTTCCTTTCTAAGATTCTCATTCCCCAATTCTTCGATTTCTTTCCTAAGATTTTCATTGACCATCTCATCTTCTTGCCACTGTCTCTCTTCATACGCGTCACAGTCATCAGGCGGAGGTGCCCAATTGGTTTTGGGTGGGCCTCTTGACCTATAGTATGCGTCTAACCAAGATTTTCTGAATTTTTCCCATGCTACTGGTTCCTTACTAGTATGTGATGGCAATAGTGGTTTAACATTTTCATTTTTTTTAGTAGTTTTCTCTAATATTGAGCTAGTTGCTTGGTTTTCTTCGTCGGTTTTCACTACAGAATCTTTATCTTTCGATTTTAAAGGAATGACTATCTTTTGTTTTTGTTCTTGTTGGATCTTCTCTTCTTCTGGCTTACCTATAAGTAAAGGTTCTTCTCCTGGTGGAACAATATCGTCCTCTGTGCCCGGTGGTAAAAGGAGTGGGGTTATTGGTTCATCATTTCCTTTAGAGTTGACAGTTTCCATTGAGATCTCAATAGCCCCAATATCTTGATTCACAGCATTAGCTGGTGTGATTTTTTCTTCAGAAATATTATTTTTCTCACTGTTAGGTTTAATATCCTTTTGATTTTCGCTTTTCTTTGGTCTCTTATTTCTGCTTCTTGCCCTTCTTTCAGCAGGACTTCTATTTCTCCTCCGTGAACTTCTATCTTTACTTCTAGTCCTAGACCTTCTACGCCTGGACCTAGAAATAATATTCTTAGACCTAGATCGTCTAGTTCTAGAATTGGACCTAGATCGTCTAGTTCTAGAATTTGACCTAGTGCTCTTAGACCTTAATGGTAAGGCACTTCTACCTAAAGTGCGTGAAGAAGTAACTCTTGAGTTTTGCTTTCCATCAACATTATAACTTTGTTTAGTATCAAATGAAGACATACGCTTTTCCTGCTTAGAATACTTTCTGTCCCGACTGAAATCACTTTCATACAGAGCCCTGTTCTTTCTAACATTTTTATTTGTTTCGGGTTTCCCCTGTGGTGGTTCTTTGTTTTGGTTTTGTTTGCTATCATTGGAACTTTTACTGTCCAAACCGTGGTTTATGTTTAGTCTTTGTTTTGAAGAATTACTCTTTTCCGTGTTCTTCTTGGATGCATTTTTTTCATCGTTATCTGGCAGTTTAATTGTAGCAGAAGAGTCGTCGGTTAAGTAGCCTTCATTTGACGAATGGCAAGAATCGACAACGTCAAAACTTTCCAAAAATGCATCACCTAGATCATCAAAGAAACTATCAGGAAGATCAACTTCTTCCTCATTATCTTCATTCTCCTTTTCTTCTTGAATTTCACTTTCATCCTTGTCCACCGTGTCTATCTCTTTATGATTGTCATTCCCTTTTTCCGTAGATAAGATAGGATCTTGTTTATCTTTTTGTGGACAAATGGTAGTTTGATCTTGAACCTCATTTTTAGTTTCAGGTTCACTTTTATCTTTCACATTACTGTCTATGTTTGTACTCGAACCAACATCAGTATCACTCATCTTGGGTGAAGTATAAGGCTGGCATTAACTCTTTTTATTTTGATAAAAAGAAAAAAAAATCTTCTTTCATATGCCAGGAGACCTAAAAAATATAAACAAAATATAATAAAACTCACACATCAATATACTAGGGCCTAATGCATCTGTGAAACTTTAACCAACCCACCCTGATAAGTAAATTTGTTCACCAGTGTTATTTTTTCACATAGCTTACACAAGAAAATAAGGATATGTGTTCAACTTTTTAGGACAAAATTAGATAAGAGCATGCAAAACTTTAGAATATTAAGTTAAAATACAGTCCTAATGATATTTCAATATGTAATGTACACACTTCTGTGTCCTCAATCATGTGACGTTGTGTCAACTAAAGATAAAGTATAATATTGTGGCCAATAAAACTCATCAAAACAAAATTACTTTAGTAAATTTGGTTGAGGCTAGCTAAGATAAACATTTTCATAATTGTATTTGTTTTTTTAGTTAAAATAATCATTAGGGTGGTTTTAATAATAAAGTGTTAAAAATAAAAATCATAGAAAAATTAGAGTTTATGGATAGCAATTTTGTCCACCCCTTAACTCAAAAATAAGTGACTATTCCAACATTATAATATGTTGCTCTCAGATCTAATAATATTTCTGGATGGTTATAGGCTTAACTCTATTTTTTTAAATTTGCATTAACTAAAATAATAATTAATATAAGTATCACAAGTTAATATAATCTGTCAGTCTTGTGTTAGAATGGATCGTTGATAGTGAGGAGAATGGGGTTTGAATCCTGAGGATGGTTTTTCCTACATGGTTTGATTAACACGACAACATCAGAACCATAACAGGACAACCCACAAGCAATTAATTTTTTAGGCCTGAGATAAAAATAAGAAAGCAGACACAAAACATGCTACAAAACCAGGACCTACCCAAACCAGAGCATATAAAGGAGGCAGACAAGTCCAAAACCCTCTAGAAACTAATAAATCAAAAGATAAAGCAGAGTTCCAAACCCTACAAAGCAAAATCTGAATGTTGAGAGAGAAAACACTTCCTGTCTAAACAAGATCACAGATTATTTAAATAACTTCATGATGACAGCTGAGACAACCCTGGTGACTAGGTCCGAAAAGCCTCAACCCCCCAAAGAGCTTGACCAAGATATACTAACGGAAAGACTACAACTCTACAAGACAAACCATATCAAAGTCACTGAAACACAAAATATCTGCTGAAGAGGCTGATGTCTCGTCAAAACAAGTCAAGTGTTGCAAAAAGAAATCATGCACCCCTCTTAAACATATAATAAACAAGTCCTTTGTCCAGGGCACCTTCCCAAATAGGCTGAAACTTGCTTAGGTCTATCCAAAGTATAAAAATAAAGCAGTCACTGAGACCAGCAGCTACCACCCTTTCACTAGTCCCTACTTTCTCTAAGATCACGGAAAAAGTTGTACTAAAAAGAGTATTGGATCACCTAAAAAAACAACTTTCTGGCATCATGACGTCCTGAGAGGCAGATCGATTACAATGGCAATAGTACAGGTCGTTGAAACCATCATGTCGATCAAGGCATACCTCAACTACTTCTCCAATGGTGAATTCATCACGCTGCATCTTGTCTAGACAGACCGAGACAGTTTTGAGTTATTTGAGATAGTCTTGTGCGTTCTCTTCCATATTGACAATGCTCACTTTTGCACTTATATTTGGTTCAATGGCACTTAGATTTTCAATGCAAACCTTAGCAATGATATTTGCCAGCTATCCAAATAGGACTCTAGTCATCTAGTGAATTCCTGGGAAAATCTGTAAGAAGAGCAAGAGCTATTCCGCCATGTTTGTACATAGTTGCTGCAAAGGGAGTTTTCCTGAAGTATTTAATAATTTGTTTAATATGCTCCTTAATGCTGGCCACCTCCAAGTCATGTGCTAGTATAGTGAGGAGGTGAGTTGCGTAACACTAAGTTATCACATCTTTGAAGCATTATTTTGCCAAATACTCCCTCATTTTCCCCATATTTGCAGCATCATAGTGACAAAACTTTGAATTTTGCAGCCATAACCTTGACAGATTTTGATTGATTTTTCTTCTACCACTATAAGAAGTTAGAAGTATGACTTATCTTCAGTGTCGATGGTTTTGGTTAAGCGAGTACAATGGTGTAGAACGTCACTAACCGGCACACAAACAAAATATGTATCATTGTGCACATTGCTCCATATATCCATAGCCATGCATACATATTTTCTGACAATTTTCTTTACTTAAACCCACTTCCAAGTGTAAATTTCTTTTTGAGAAGTTCTTTAGAAATTTGCTTTCGACTGGGTGGTTTGTAGCCAGGGCAAATAAGTTGAGCCAGTTTTACAAACTCAGGATGGTTAACATGCCTAAAAGATGAGTTTGTGACTAAAATAGAGATATCTTTGCATATAAAGTGTTTTTTTTCCTCTCCTTTACAGTTGTGCGTATTGTAAGCCTATTCAACCCTCCTTGCAATCTTTTCAGGCTGTGAATGAGAGAGGGAGGCAATAGTGTAATATGTGCAAGACAAGCTTGATGTCCTCGAAGCGTATCCTTGGCACTATGCTCGATTCCAGGAGAGCTGGACACTTTACGTTTTCCACGGCTTGTGTTAGAACTAAAATGTAGATGTCAACTGCTGTTCAGTATACATTAGGTACAGAACTATTAGAACTTTCAAGTTGATCTTATTTCATTAAGCCACTATCATCTTCAAATTGTACATGGTAATGTTTCTACGAGAAAATTTGCACTTTTTATGCTGTTTCATCCTGTTACTAGTCCAACCATGTCTTCTGTACACACCTTACATATTGCCCTTATAGTTATACCATTAGAACTTCTGATTTCGGGTGACCTGGCGGTCTAGGGGTAAGGTGTCAGACTTCTGTGCTGGTGGCCGGGGTTCGATCCTCGGTCCCGGCACAGATTTATCTGATTACCAAACCCTTCCTTCACCTCTGACAAGACATCTTGTGAATGTGGGGAATGCCAGGCCTCCACCGTGGTTCGGATTCCACGTTAAACTGTAGGTCCTCCATTTCATCTTACAATCACCCTACCATTACACATTAGCGTAAGTGCGTATAACCCGAACGGGTAGTAAGACGCGGTGCTAATAATAACTTCTGATTTCCATAAAATCTTGCCTTCCTTCTGCCTAATGAAAATTGCAATGAACTGAAACTTCTTTATAGTTTAAACACTTTTTTTTCACACAATAAACAAAAAATACATAATGCACCACCTCAAAACTGTAAAATAAACCATGTCCTTCATGTTACAGGCTGCCTACAGCAAGGTGCAGGCAAAAATATTCCCATGCAGGTAAGTAAATTTCTTTACTGGTTGTACTTCATTCCTAAATATAGGCATAGGCCTAAATACCACACACTTTAAAACTTTATCTTGAATTTTTTCAACACTTTCTTTTGTTTCAAACATGTTTAATATGTTTAAAACACACTAATTCATGACAATGTTTACAACATGTTTAGAACAAACAAAAACAGTCTTAAAAAGGCATCCTTGTATTGATACACTATAACAGAAACATAGCACCGGCATATATATGGTTAGAAGAATTAAGCAAACCAGTCATGTGTGGAAGACTAAAATAGCTTACTACTCACTAATTGAGATAAAGACTGGTTGCTTGGAGCAAGACAACCGCCACAACCCTCCAAAGGGTGCAATTAGTACAAAAATTACAATCAGAGCACTCACTGGACTGAAATATCAGGACAGTTGAAGGACCGTGTGCAGATAGCTGAGGATCTTAACAGTGAACAGTGATAGCACTATGTCCTATAGACAATATTATACAGTATCGACTGGCCAAACCAGACATGGGGAACTGTACCCCTACAACACAAGAAATAAGCACAACTTTTACCTGACACCGCCAACTTAGTCTGTATGAAAAAAGAAGCCATTGTACAAAGAAGCAGCCTATTTCAACGTTATTCCAAAATATCTCACGAGACTCCTTGAAAAAAACTATTATTATTAGTATTATTAGTATTATTAGCACCGCGTCTTACTACCCGTTCGGATTATAAGCATGTACGCTATTGTGTAATGGTAGGGTGATTGTGAGATAAAATGGAGGACCTACAGTTTAACGTGGAATCCGAACCACAGTGGAGGCCTGGCATTCCCCACAAAAAAAAACTAAGGACCGCAATAACAGAATAGTTTCTGGAACACCCGTTCTACTCTCAAGAAAGTTCCTGGAGTGGAGGAACGACGAGTGAAGACAAACCAAGCAACTAGAAGACATCTCTTACGAACATAGTTACCGGTACTCATTTCTATGACCTGCTTAATTCTGTACATAATTTATGTATTAATGTTGTACGTTTCTAATTTTTATAACTGAAATGTACTATGACAACTATCCATACTTCCATGACCATGGATAACGCTGAAATGAAATGAAACTACACATAGTGGCAGGTGAATATCATCAAAAAAGTATCTATACAAAGGAATTTGACATTGTGATAGGTGTGATACCTGAGAATAATTGAGTTCAAGTTTCAAAATATTTATTAAGGTGGAATAATCGTATGCAAAGCCTGAAATTTGCTCTTTTGCAACAGACAAATTTCTTGTAAATAGTTAACTTTTTATCACCCAAACAAAAAGTCTCTTGTACATCCAACAATAGATTAATATCTAGCATACTCACACAAGGTTTCAAAACTCTCAGACTCAAACATAAGTCAGACAAAAAAAAAAGTAATAATATATACTTCAAGGTTAAATAATGTATACATTAATAAAAAGTATTTAGCCAGCCTAACTTAACCCAACCTTCATGATGGTAACTAATTAACTTAAGTTACTCACTTGATACACGGTAACCTTATTCTGTTCACTATCTTAATAAATTAGAATATCAATTTATCTTCACAAAATAAATAATATGACTTTTGTATCATGGATAAAACCAGTGTATTTGCACTTAAGCCTAAATCTAAAAACTAAATAATTTCAAATAAGCAACAAATATAATAATTATAGTATCATTCGATTTGTGGTTTCCTTTTGAGTATAATGATAATGTTACTTAAATTTTTAATAATTGTCTAAATCTTAAGTAAAATAGGCCTACAGTGTATTATATTTGTTAAGGTGCTAGGCATCATTCCTGTAGAATTATTTAAAATTCCATAGTTTTAGTTCTTTTATAAATATAGGCTACCTTCAGAGTTGGTTTGTCTCCAGGCTTCAGTCATTTAAAACAGTGAATTAATAATGTATCGAGAGTAATTAAATTAATTGTTTGAAAACGCTCAATTTGACCATTACAAAATACAAGTTGTCAAGTGATCCTTGAAAGTGTTAATTTTAACAAATCAACTAGGGTTCCAAAACAGTCAACATTATCAATAGTTAGAACTAAATCAGTACACATTGTGAAATGAAAATAATTAAGGTGTTAAAAGTTTGAATAGCTTAATCTGACCATTAAAAGAATAAAGTTGTTAAAGGAGCAATGCAAAGCCACCATAATCAATAGTTGAATCATCAGTGTCGACATTGGGACTTTAGAATAATTAACATGTTAATAGGCCTAATTTTAATAGCTCAATACAACCATTAAAAAAATGCAAGTTGTCAAAGGATCATTGAGACTGTTAATTAATTTATGACAAATCAGCTAGGGTCCCAAAACATGGTCAACTTAATCAATAGCTAGATCGGTATAAACATGTAATTGATAATTAAAGAGTTAATAGTTAAAATAGCTCAATATGACTATTGACTATTAAAATTTTAGTTATCCAAGAGATCAATGAGATCGTTCAACATAATTATAACAAGTGTAAAGTAAAACATAAAGTAAACTTAATCAATAGTTAAATCAGTATAGACACCATACATTTGATGATTACAATAAGTATGATGTCATTAAATACTTTACAATCACAAATAAATCAAATTGAATAATATTTATATAAGTTTAGTGAATATTATAGTGATTAACAACAGAACAATCAATGCAGCCAAAAGAACAAACAATAACGTGAATAAATGTATAAGATACGCAAAGCCGACAGAAAGCAGCACTATTAAGATTTCCGTTCAAAAACGTTCCACGTTGTTATTTGAACGTAGTATTTTTGATTAGGCTGCGTTTAAATTAGTGCATGAATTGGTGATAAGTGAAAGCATCAGTGAAGAGCAGGCAATAGTGGTTGCTTTGTACTTTCTGCAGATGAAGAGAGGGAAGAATCACCCCAAAAAAGACTTTTGTTGTACGACATAAATGCAACACGTAAGACAGAAAGGGAATAACTATTAAAATGTCCTCTGTTGATATATGACAGCATACTTTTTTTCAATAATTTCATATGACTTACTAAATGTTTTGCGTAAGATTCATAAAAAGCTCTCACTATTCACTTTTTCATGTGTTCTTCAAAATAAAGATTGTGCTAGTTTCTAAATACATGCTGTTTACAACACTAACTTTTTTTTTACATTATGCTATAGAGCAGATTATAATTTATACTATAGGGCCATATTTTAATGTCTAGGTAAACCATTGATATACCTATATTATATAATCTAACTGGATGGACATCTGCAGCTGAATTTTTCGAAGCATTGTGTAAAAAAACAGAAACTTTTGGCTAACTCTTTCTCTCTTACACACATACAAGGCAATGGGGCATTTTGACATCGTTCACTAATTTGATTGAATATACGAGCTACATCAGTGTGATATGAGACATAACATGTTAATGAAAGGTTTGAAGATCATAACAAAGAATCAAAACTCATGAGTTTTTCCCTTTAAATAAGTTGATGTGGGCTATTATGATTTATGAAGGAAACTCGTTTGGAAGGATGATTTATCTCGTACCAGAATCCAACCGTATAGTATTATTTAGGTAGGATAAAAGACCGCCCAAAAGGGAATTTCTACTTCCGTTCTAAATGGCCGTTTATTCTTCCTAAATACTAATATGCAGGTACAATGAGAAAGGAGCAGGGATGACATCGTACGCTGGCCGGGGGTCTTAAAGCGGCCTGAGAATTTCCTGGGATCTCAGAAAATATCTGCATGTATTGAAAACTAACATTCATATTTTCACTACTAGTAATGTATTTTAACTATAAACATTCACCCCCCTCCCCCTTTTTTTAGATATAAAAGTATAAATTAGGTTTAATGATTTCTTTTTCTTATCTTTATTTTTTTAGATAGTATCAATTATTTTTTTAGACAGTGTAAGATTTCTTTAATATTGGGTGGAACTCCAATAGATAAATTACGTATCGGTCCTCGGCTATGTTACTCTCTACAATACTGGTAGGCACTGTCCTATTTCTACGAGAGCTCTGAGTGACGTTAGAGTGGCATAGAGAAATAAAATAAAATGAATATTTAATACGTTTAGTGATGTTGTCTTTACTCTGAATTATTGGTTAAATAAAACAATGTTGGGGGGAAAACTCCTACATGTATTATACCATAACAAACAAATCAAAACTTTACCCCCTTACAATTTACTTTAATAGGTGATGATGGTGATAGACGATAAATCACCCTAAAACAAACTATTACTAGGTCTGAGCATTATATCAACCAAAGTTCAAGCTCATTAAAGTCATTAGTTGGCCAAGAAACCTTAAAGTCATTAAAAAAAACTAAATTGATTATAAATGTTTTGAATTGGGCTTTTGCAACTCCCAATTCACTCACAACCCCTTACATATTCCCTTGAGTTCTTGTTCATCTAACGGTCGTTACGGTGTACAGCTATTGAGATAACTGTCCGTTCGGTGGTCCCAGCACACAGATTTCCCCCAAGTTCAAGTCCAACGATACAAATAGCTCAAGAACACATACCTTTTCAGCGATTGTTTAGGTATCTCTGAACATGCGTCCAATCCTTATCCAGGACACTCTTGGGCTCCTTTAGATAGTTAGCTTTCACCACAAGCAATATTTTCCTTGCCACACGATTATTTATCGATCTCTGGCATCCACGAGCCATCTCTAGTCAAGCGTCTCTCTCAAGCTCATTTTTTTAAACAACAATACTTTTGTCCGCATATATCGCTGCCAACTCACATACGCAAATCCCCATAACTACTACACAATAAAGTAAGCTATGAATTACTTATACACACAAACTGGTTTAGCTATGAATTATTAGGATTTTTATTCTTACCAAGAGATACGAGTAAGCATTTACT
This sequence comes from Timema poppense, assembly GCA_902141375.1. Lineage (NCBI taxonomy): Eukaryota > Metazoa > Arthropoda > Insecta > Phasmatodea > Timematidae > Timema > Timema poppense. The sequence goes on from CABFOV010005142.1 coordinate 26,411, forward strand.
CGGCTCAAGGAGTATTATGTGTGGATGGAAAGTTGGAAATCCCCTTATTTGCAAAATATATCATCTTTCCTTTCTGACTCAAATAAAATTATTAGGATTTCTATTCTTACCAAGAGATACGAGTAAGTATTTACTCGGCTCAAGGAGTATTATGTGTAGATGGAAAGTTGGAAATCCCCTTATTTGCAAAATATATCATCTTTCCTTTCTGACTCAAATAGATTTTTTTAAAATTTATATTATAAACATATATACATGTTACCAAAATTTCGAATAGATCAAAAAGGTCTCCTGCCTAGGTTTGGAGGTATAAACAGAAAATAAAAAAAGATCGAGGAGTGACCCTTCGGAGTGCCCACCACACATATTATCCCTGCATATAGGGCAGCACGTGAATGGATGTAGTCGGTGATTGAGCCGATCAAGCCAATAATTCTTTGGGACGGAGGGTGGCATAAGGGAAAATCACTTACAATAGGACTGATGAAAAATGGATGGGGTCCCGAAAAAAACTTTGCACCCCCAGGTAAAATTGCTCTCGGAGAGCCTGCTATTATATAATAAAATTTTGGTAAGCACGAAATAAAATCTTCCAGATCGGGATTCTTAAAACAAATCGAGGCATAGTAGATACCGTACTTTCTACAAGCTATAACATAAATTATCGTTTGAACGTAATTCTTCTACTCAAAGTATGTCGTTCAAGCAAATGCAATAAAGTTTTTAGCTAACTTGTTTCATTATAGTTAATAAACTTTTAACATAATATGGCTTCTGAAAGCAATATAAATTATATGAGCTAACTTTATTTATTTGTAATATAATAATACTATCTACAAGCTTATAACCTAAAGGACCGTTTGAACTTAAGACAGCTACACAAAGTTTGTCATTCAAACAAATGTAATCAAGTTTTAAGATACCTTATTTCATTGTATTTATCATCCTTTCAAAATAATATTATTTCTTAAACCAATATAAAAGATAATAGCCAACATTAAATATATTGTAGTCTTTGCAGAACGTTAACAACATGAATTATAGCTACATATTTAAATATATTGAAGATTTTATTCGTATTTGTAAAACATTACCTGTAAAACTTAATTGTATATCCTTTAATGTTTATGTTTCTTCTGGCAAATGGGGTATAATACTTCATTATTTTCAAACAATAACACATTTATTCATTAGAGACATGTTCTCGGACAAGAACATTGAAAGAAACAGTTCAATTTGTTCTCTCGCAATAAAGCAGACGTCAAACTTGAGCGTCACGCATTGGTCCTTTGAAAAGGTGTATGTTAATGTTTATCCGGTATGGTGTACAGCTCACTGAGGTAAAGAAGCTAAGCTCAATTCTCCCAGTTGGTAAAAAGTCGCATACATGGGGTGGGTGCTCCTATGGAGCTAACCAATCCCATAAACTATAGTTGTTTGCACTATCAAAACAGGACCAACTTGCAATGACGCCACGAAGGAATGTGCATACATGGACGTAAAGTCCATTAAAAAGGAAGTGTGTAAAATTCGCGATTATTGTTTTGTTTGCAATTTGTCACATATTTTAAAGAAGGAGTTTAGCTAAATTTTACTTTTTATACAATTTTTTAAAAATAAAATAATGGAATCAGTAATATTTGATTGAATTTGATATAAGAATTGATTAATTAACATTCCACGATAGAAAAAGCGTTTTCTTATAATGGTAATACGCTTCGAATCTTTTATTTCACGGCACTATCAGCCAGAACACTAGCAATGTGGTTCTACTTTCCAACATTAGAGTGGCGTTTCTATACTTATCCTTTTCTATGGTCGCACATTAATCACTATAATTGTCATTGAATAAATATAAACATACCATAGATAAAGGATATACTAAAAGTCGTGGCGATATACTATTTATTATTTATTACTGTTGATATTAATATTAGTATTATTACTAATAATAATTTTAACTAAATATCTATTGTGTTAACGTAATCTGTGATATTACTGTTCAAATTGAATGTATTAGCCTATATTTTATGATAATAAAACTGCATAATAATGTAAAAATATTTATATTTTCATACAAACTAAAACTTTCAACAAACAGCTTTATTAAAATTATCCTTTCTACTAAAAGGACACAACAACCTAACCTAGCATTTGGTATGTTAAGAAATACTTGTTGAAATTCACATTGACAGCATCCAGCCTTACTTAAGTTAAAATTAGCCTACTAAAGAAATAAACCTCAGGTAAAATAAATCGGAAATCATACAAAATCTTTAAGATAAAACCACTTTGGTGAAGAGCCAAAATAAAGGTGTAAAGCTAAGAAATAGATAAAATATGAGAATGTATTTTGTTATATATATTAATTCAAATATTTAACATGCACTTTCTGAACCAACTGATTATATCAGTACATTACTTGATAAAATAACTTAGTAATTCTAGAATAGGTAGGCCTACATACTGCACCAAGTTCCTGGGCTGTTAATTCTTCACTATATAAGAAACCCTAATTTCACCAATCGATTCTGGAGGAGGGGGGTGCAGGGCTTTGTGACAGGCGTATGATGTAGAATGAAGTGTTAACCAACATGGCGAAATGTGATTGTATTTTATATGCTAGCTAAGCACATTAGGCCTAGCTTACATTGCCAGGGTGTCTACCATCCGGGAAAATCAGGGAAAACGGGAATTAGCCGGGAATTTGAAGTGATCGGGAAAAAACGGGAATAAGTCGGGAATTTGGTAAATCACAATAAAAATACGGGAAAATGATATTTTACTCAAAATATGAAAT
>CABFOV010005142.1:29537-45303 GCA_902141375.1 Timema poppense
CAAGTTTAGTAGACACCATGATTGCTTAATTCATTAAACTAATAATATTAATATTGACATGTTATAGGCTACCTGTGTGTTTATTATGATTATAAACTGTTAGAAAGTGTTTTTTGTTATAAACTCTTTTTTCAAAAAGTTGTGGTATGTGGGCTTTATGGCTTATTCCCAGGGTTGTGGAGTTAGTATGCCAAACCTTTGACCCTTTATTTTTCCACTTTTCAACTCTGACTCCTTCAGAAATGGCTAAAGTATATTAATTACTAATAAATTTACTTCAGTAAAATTCTCCAATACAGATAATTTCTTCGTGGGAAGCTTCATTGACATTGTGAATTAACTTGCAATCGAATAAGTCTGTCAATTAAGATTACAAATCATCATCATCAACTTCTTCCAACCTGTGGCCTTGTCATTTTAAAGTAAGATGCTTCAGGTGTAAGCCACAACAGGCTAAGTAAGTCGGTGGCCGAAATAAACCAAAGTACTTGAGGAAATTAAGTAAAATTACAAATATTGATTCTAAAGGATAAAAAAGTATAAAATTAAATGTTTATCAATAGGCCCTGGTGTTATAGTATTAGGGCTATACATTTTTATTTTTAAGTCAGATTTGGAGACGGTACATTTTTGCCGACTCTGACTCTGATTCCACAGCCCTGCCTATCCCTCTAAACTCAGCAGGTAGATGTGCTTCCTATTGAGGTATTGGGTGTGTCTAAATATAATATGTGTACAATAGATTGGTGTAAACTCTGTTTAGGCCTAGATACTTTTTAGCATGCATGAATACAGAATTATAAATTAAATGAAAAATATTTTAGGTTAGGCAATTGTTTAGCCCCATTCTAGTTTCATTATACAGATCTTTCATATCTTATAATAATGGCTCACCATAACAACTTTATTTTAATTTCAGAGAGATGGGTGTCCAGGGTCTAACAACATACATAACACAGAATTCAGATACATTTTTGGAAACATTTAAATTAAAAGACAGCTATCTTGTCATTGATGGCAATAACTTGGCATCAAATCTTTATAAATGGGTTTGCAAGTGCAATAATGCTTTTGGAGGAGATTATGACAGATATGCTCATTGCGTAAAGGAATTCTTTGTACTCCTGAGAAAGTGTAACGTAACTCCTGTGGTGTTATTAGATGGTGGTTATGAAGTGAGAAAACTGAGAACTGTGAATGAAAGGTTAATTAAGAAATTGTGTGATGCTAAGAGGGTTAAACCTTCGCTTCATCTGAAAAGCACTGTTTTCCCATTGTGTATGAAAGAAGTTTTCAAAGAGGTTATGTCCAACATGAAGATAATGTTTGCCCAATGTGAATTTGAGGCTGACCAAGAAATAGCGGCAGTCGCGCGTTTTCTCGGGTGCGCTGTTCTAAGCTATGACTCTGACTTTTTTGTCTATGATGTCCTTTATATTCCATTTGACACTGTTTCTTTGGAACCTATTTTATGTGAAAGTTCAACTGAGGATCAAAGATCCTTTTATATCAGTTGTAAAATATACAAGATAGAAAACTTTCTGAATAGTTTTGGCGGTGTACAAAAGACTCTACTTCCTTTAGTAGCAACTTTACTTGGCAATGATTATACTAGGCGAAGTATATTTTCCAATTTCTTTTCTCAGATAAAAATTCCGAAGAGTCGTGGAATGAGTTACACTCAAAGACATATTGCTGGATTGTTAAGCTGGCTGAGAGTGCAATCTTTTAAGGGTGCTGTTGATCAGGTAATCATAGCCAAGAAATATTATTATAAAAACACACACACACAAGCTACACATTACTCTGCAACTTGTTTGACAAAAATTCATAATAAAATTAATATATAAGTTAGGTTTGTATTTCAAGAAACAACTCTAATCAGTATCTTTAGTTTTATGATTTTACAAAAACATTAACAAAATTCTCTCGAAAATCTTATTAAAATAGGCCCTAAGTGGTGGAAAAGTATTACTTCAACCTTGTTCTTCAAAAACTACTTTCGCCAATTTTTTCTAGTAGGCTATCACCAATCTTATACAAAAAATGTAACTGTTATCGACAGATAAAATAGTATAAGGTACCACTCAAATTAAAATTATTTTCATAAATTTTGTAATTTTCATTTTAACCAAGATTCTTGCTAGTTTAAATGACACCCCAGATAAAATATTATTATTTAGCACCGCGTCTTACTACCTGTTCGGGTTATACGCTTAAATACTAATTACACTAATGGATTAGGAATTGGGAAGGTTGAATTTAGAGGAAGTGAACCCGCATTTGCTTGGAGGGAGAGTGGAAAACCATTTAGGAAAAATTACCCCCAGTTTACCCGACCGAGATTTGAACCTCGATCTCCCTGTCCTCGGCAGTCGAGCTCAACATAACTAGTGCTTTAACTAACTACGCCACCGAGGCGAGTCTGATAAAATATAGATTGATTGAGGGAGGGGGAGGGGGAGGCTTAGTCAATGATTAATACTTCAAACCTTAGTAACTACTGCTATTCCTACTAGGGTATCCAAGGACTTGTACAAGCTTGAATCACATTCTTTCAAATATACAATTTTCCAGAGATACACAGCGGACACATTCTTCCAAATGTACACTCCTCTAAGGCTGCACAGCCATGTTTTTGAACCTCTTACAAATGGTCTAGTTTTTTTTTGTGTGTGGTTTTTTTTTCAGATACTGGCTTGCATTAGAACACCTAATCGCAAATTTGTTGAAGGTGAAATCCGCAGGAATATAGAAGACTATGCTTGCAAGTCAAGCAAAACCCTTTCTTACTTGCAATTCAACTTGAACTCACACACCTCAAATAATTCATCTCAGCCATTGGTGCTTGATGCTATTAGCAAACCTAGTTTTGTTGACAATGTACAGGAAGTTGCAAAATTGTCTGCCCATGAAATTAACCTTAAGAGAAATGAAAATAATAATACAACCGAGTGTTTTAATAAAGTTCTACCATGCAAATTTAAAGAAAGCTTCCACAGAGGTAATCTTCCACCATGTTTTATGGATATTTTAACCCTGAATACCTATTTTTTGCAGCCTCAAGTAGAAGATTTCTCTTTACCTCACTCGCATGAAGTAAGCTTACCTATTTTACGTGTAATTTTCGGTCTCTTACTGTCGAGCATCAATGAGAAAGATTGTATCACTCTTGTTTCACGTGATGATAAGACTAGGATTAAAAGATTTTCATTGACACCCATTTGTTCTTTGCCTTCACATATTCATTTCCCTTCACTCGAAGTTTTACTAGAACTATCCCATTTAGAACGTAAATCCATACTGCTTGAAACAGTCGGGTTTAACTCTAAAGATGAAGAAGCTTTAAAAGACTATCCAGATGAATGGACACTTTTTATTATTGGTTTAGTGTTTTGGTGCAGAAACTCAAGTGGACTGTCAATGATGCCTTCCTTTGTCAGTGCCGTCTTAATGACAATGATTAATCTGCAAGTTATAGACCATCATGCAGGCTATTATAGATCAAGAAGCCTTTTTCTAAGAGAAAGGGGAGGGAAGGTTAAAAAAGTATGCAAGAGAAAACATGTTGAAGCTGACAAATCAACATCTCTAGAAGAAAATGAAAATAATCAGACAAGTTTTGCTCTTGATAAGTTGACATCTGAGTCCAACACAAGTCTTGAAAATGACAGTTTATTTAGTAAATTAAGTAACTGTAACATTCATTCTGATAAAAAACACATGACTATAACTGATGCTCTGAAATTTGTTTCACCAAATGATTGTTTACTTTTGGTGGAAACATTTATACCATTTCATCAACTTGAAGATGCTCTCAAGAGTAACCCAAAGTTGTTTTCTATTAGTGTTGTTCACGCATTCGCTAGATTACAAAGTTGTCTTTTGCACATTATGTATCTTAATGGTCTATTGGATCATCCTTTTGCTAAATGTAACATGTCTAAATTCTTCTCTGGTACCATTTTGTATAACTTGAGTATGAATTTTAGAAAACGCTCTGATCTGAATTCTTATGTTGCACACTTGATTGGTCATGCTTCAACTGTACATAATTTGTACATTGCTTTGCATCATTCATTGGAAGCTCTTCTTGCCGAAAGCTTTAGTTTGGCAAACAAACCAAGAAGGAAAAGAAATAGAAAACCTAAAAGAAAGACAGCAGAAATAACAGAGGAATTTAATGATTCTGACACACAAAATTCAAATAATGAGGAGGATATATTTATGGATGTGAACAATCAATTCTTCATTTTAAATGCACTAACATAGAGGTGTCTATGCATTCACTTGTGATAAGTATACCTATACCAAACACATTTTGAACTTGATTTAGTTAAAAACAGTGACAGAACAGGGATTCAAATCCTAAAATATTGGCTAAGCATGCTACTGCACTACAAATTGATCTATATCAGGGCTTTTCCTATTCTAAAACTCAATCCCTCCATATTTATATCCAAAGATTCTGCATACATGCATTCAAACTACAGCTTCTAGAATTACTTTCAATAGTTTGATTCCCTCTCCATCATGAGCATAGAGAGAATTTAATTTTGAGAGGGGGGGGTGTTCAGAATTCTAAGCTTAGAACAATGGTGTTGTCAATGTGGATAATTGTGAATGTTTTTTGACGAGTCTACCTAAGCTTTCAATTTTACCAAACACTTGTAATTTGACCATGAAATGAACCCACGATATAAAGTTCAACACATCTCAAGATATAATTTATATTTTTTTATAATTTTGCAGCTAATAATAACGGAGTAATAGCATGTTTACAATTACCCAAACTGTGTTCACAATTACCCTGGAATTGGGGTTTTTGTGAATGCCATTAGGAAAAATACTAAACAGACAGGTATGGAAGATGTGGGCAATTGTGAATGAAGAGCATGTTAGGCTGTTCACTTTTGCCCAGTTTCAAAACGTTATGGTCAAAAATAAGTGTTCATACAGCACTATATCATGTGAATTTATAGGTAGGCCTAGGCTTAACTTTCTATTTTTGTATATAGGCTAGTTGAAAATCTTAGGCTACATTATAAACAGAGCCTGTGAATTAGGTAATAGGTAGGCTTAACTGTCTATTTTTGTATATAGTTAAAAATCTTAGGCTACATTATAAACAGAGCCTGTGAATTAGGTAATAGGTAGGCTTAACTGTCTATTTTTGTATATAGGCTAGTTAAAAATCTTAGGCTACTTCTGTTAATGTTCAGCAACAGATCCTTTGAAATCACAATCACCCGCTAAATTGAAAAGTAGTGGGTAATTGTGAACTCGTAAATTAGGAGACTAATATAAGGTATAAAATAACTTTGTAAAAACCAGATCATCCTATAGTTAAATACAAACTACAGAAATTGAGTTTCAACCTGTAGAAGTTTTTTTTGTACCTAAGAAAAATTATTTTGTTAACCACACGCTTATGTTTTTTTATAACTTATCTTGACATGAAAACATGAAGATGAATTATTGAAATTTTTGCAGGTGATAAAAAACTTTCAACATTTTCAAAAGATATATTTTTCTTTCCACTAATATTGAAAATCACAAAATTATAAACAACCTTTACAATCACCCACATTGACTATACAAAAGGGGTGGAACTTTATTTGTGTGATAAGAGAAGGGGTGGGGGGGAGGGCAAGTAACAAAAAATCTTTTAGGACCTATCTACCCCCCTCTCCCCCAGTTAATGTTATAAAATCGAATGCTCCCAGAATCCATTTGTAATGATTTCTGTTTGAAGAATTTTTGAGAATAATTATATTCTTTCAAAAAAAATTTAGAATAGTGCAACCCCTTTTTTTAATTAGATGCCTTAAGAATTTTGAAAGTGGTCTTCCCCTAATACCGTTTTGAAAATTGAGTGAACTTTTAAAGTTAATTGAAGTGGTCCTTGCTTGGATTTTATTTTAAATATCATGTACATAGAAGCTATTTTGAGTGGTTCTCTACGGCTATTTTTTTTAAATGAGATGCCTCTAAAAGCTATTTAGAATGAAATTTGCTTGGAATTTTTTTGAAAATTAAATACCTCATGATTTATTTGAAGTTTGATATAAGGTCATCTTTAAGCTTCATATTAAAAATGTTGTGAAATTTAACTTTGGGGGTGGGTTTGAACTTCATAACCCCTTCGTATCTCCATGTTTTTTGTGCACATTTTTAAAAGATATATTTTATAAGCTATCTAAGTGAAATTTAATAATACATGTTGAAACTGTTATTAGTACACTTAGATAACACTTAGAGACAAAAATTGTGGAACTTTTTAGATAGGTAAAGCTAAGAACCCCCTACTATAAATATATATTACCTTATCTAAATTACCTCATTTATGATATAAAATCAATTTGGTCAACAATGACTACCACAAAGGAGCCTTAAACTAGAATAATATAATGTTTGTACTTTGTTGGTTTTTACAAATATTGAAAATGTAGTTTTAGAAATGTACCGACACGAGCAAACCTGTAGGAATTTTAAATTTACTTATGTAACTTTAATATGATTTGTTGTGTATTTGATCAAAATATGAATATAATATTGTATTTTATTTATATTGTTGTTTTAAATAAGCTCTTTTTAAATTACTTTTTAAAAAGTAGCACAATAATGTATCAAATATATTAAAATTATGTATCAAATTGTATTTAATTCAACTCTCGTTCACCTAGACTTAAACATTAAATAGCTCTGGTTTAATATTTTTTAACTGATTTAAAAGTTAGTTATTGTTTTTAAATTAGTCGCATAATTAATCATTTTATATCTGTCTTTCCTCATATTGAGAAAATATTAACATAATACTGGTTTATTTGATTTTAGGATCCTTAAAAGTATAAATTTTACTGAAGGAATTTTAGCCTTACTTTGCAATACTTAAATAAAAAACTACCATTAGCTTATCTGGTACAGTTTTCTCTAATAACAGCATCAATTTTAAGCACACACAACATAATCACACGTCATACGTCTTTGGCTCAGATTGGGACCAGCTCATATGTATACCTTAATTGTTCTCGTCACGTGTGTCTTACTTTTCGTGGATGCTAGACTATAATTGTCTTATGTTTGTGTGCAAGGTAAGTTCCTCTCCTACCAACATTTATGATAAGGTTATTCCTGTGTATGAATGAATATTAAAATTAAATTAGAGTTACATTTATTAATAAGATGAGTTATTGAAATATGTAACTGTGTTAAGAATAACTATTGCCTTCATATATGCGTACAACCTAAACATGTAGTAATATGTGATAGAAAGTAATCTACTTTGTAACATTTGCAAAACCTTGGTTTTGGAATCTTAAAAAAATTGTAATTATAGACGGTGGGTGAACCACTTCACAAAAGGAGCTAAAAATACATCAATTGCATATTTTGGTGAGTCCTTTGAAAGAGGCAGAGGATATATCCTAGAAACAAAATAAATTAAGACATAGAACATTGGTATTAAATCCCTCAAAATGAGACATCAAAGGGAGTTTTAAATATTTTTCAAGTTTGGTTCAAATTGGTTGAAATTATTTATCTTTATGATTTCAAAATGTATCCTCTTTTTTAAAAAAAAAAAATGTGTTATTTGTTTTAGTGTAACTCAATTGTTTGTATACACAATTAACTCTTTTTTTTAACACTGGTTAGAGCTGAGGAATAAAACCATAATAAATTACCAATAGTTAAATCCTAAAGTAGTGTGCCTATTATGTGGGAATCAATTTTTGTGGAAATAATTATATTATTAGCTAAATAGTTTTTTACACATATAAATTTAGAAACCTTTAGTTTGGGTAATATTGACTGCAAACATCAAATTTTAATATAATGTGAGGGAATTGTGTGTGTAGGCAAGCGTACCAGGTGCTCAATCCAAGTCCCGTAGCAGGTATTTTAACCCAATAGTCAAAGGGGGGCTTGGGTACCCTGCTTAGTAAACTGTCTAGAAAATATTTTGAGTTGCCTTCGTCTGGAAAAAGCAATTTTTTTAAATTAGTTTTCTTTAGAAGATATTTTAAATAGTTCTCTTCAAAAAAATGGTTAAATATGAATGCTCTTACAAGCTAGTTGAAATTGTATGCCTCTAAAAAGTATTTTGAATGGGTCTTCTATTGGAAAATGTTTCACAACTAAATTCTTTTAGAAGCTATTAAGAGTGGTCGTCATCCAATTTATGTTTTTAACTTTCAATGTGCCTAAAAGCTATTTAGATTGGTCTTCACCTGTAATCAGATTCTATTTGAAGTGGTCTTCCCTAGACAAATTTTTGAAAATTGGGTGACTTTAGAAGCTATTTGGAGTGTCTTTGCCTTGAAAATTTTTGAAAACTGGAAGCCTCTAAAAACTATTTAGATTGGTCTTTACCTGTAATCAGATGCTATTTGAAGTGGTCTTCCCTAGGCAAATTTTTGAAAATTGGGTGACTTTAGAAGCTATTTTGAGTGGGCCTCTTCCAGAAAAATTTTGAAAATTGGAAGCCTCTAAAAACTACTTGTAGTCATCTTTGAGTTTCAAATTCGAGAATACCAGAGGGGAGTGAATAGTCATAAAGTGGGGCAAGTTTATTCCAGTCAAGGGGGCTTCATATTTGAGAATATCAGAGGAGAGTGAAATAAAACTAAAGGTGGCAAATTTATTTTAGTCAAGGAACAAATTATCTCAAGGGGGAAATCACCCACTTCGGTGGCCCCATGGTCTCTCAATAGACTAAACTGCCGATGACGGGGAGAGGGTGGTTCAATCCCGGTTGGGCATACTAAGGGTGATTTTTTCCTAAATGGTTTCTCAATCTTTCTCGATACAAATTTATGTACACTTACTCTAAATTCAACCTTGCTCGTCGTTAACCTACTAGAGTAATTAGTACATAAGCATATAACCCGAATGGATAGTAAGACACAGTGCTAAAAACACTTAGGTTTGTGGATTTTTATAAACTTGGTTGTCACTTTTACAATAAAAAAGCAATGTAAAACAGTTAATATTACATCTTATGCACATGATGAAATACTTAAATTTAATTTGATTTACTGCCTGACTATCCTTGTGTGCCAAATTTAATTTCAGTACAAAACTTGAAACGAAGGACAAGACTGGGCTGAACAAGTGATATGATTGTGACAAATGTCCGTAAGCTCCTCTGTGGGAAACCCCGGAAGTACGGCTGGATATGCACTATTCCTTAGTATAGATAAGCAATTTATTTTGTATTTTTGTTCATCTTCTACATTTAAAAAAAATGCAATTTGAATCTTGGGCCCCTGAAAGTCCCAACTGTGGTACCAATAGACCCTCCTTCCTCATAGTGGACCTATTTGTTGGCTTACCTAATTTGGTTATAATGGGATAAAGTATTTTTAATTTTCCACATACTTTTCCAGAAGAGAAGGCAAGTATTTTTACACTTTTCATAGAATTTCAATCTTTTGGCCATAATAAACCAAGTAGCAAGATAAAGTTTATAGTTTTCTGCACATGCTAGTATCAACATCTTGAATATCTGCCAAGGGTGTCCTAGAATTTTGTCAAAACTTTTTCTCTTTATTTAAAAGGTCCCTTTTACTACACCTTAATACGAGCTGCAAGAATAAAGTAAAGTTAATTTTGTCCTAAAGAAATATTTTGGTTTATCAAGTTTTTGTTTGGATAGTAATGATAAAAAATGTGGATAGCTCTGTTATGCTAATATTGGGTTAGTGGATAAAATCACCTTAAATTAATGATGTCTCAATAGGCGATGTGTGTACCAGGAGTCTGTTAAATGTAATAAATTTTAATGTTGGACATCATTAACATTATATATTATTTATCAATAAGTACCAAAAGTACTGATGGTATGTATATACTAAGTTTCTGTTGAAATCGAATGGCTTTTTTTTGTAGTTATAAGCTAAATAATGTTTTACATCTTTTTATTGTAGATATACCATACCAAAAATATTTTAGAGAGGCCATTTCTTATTTATGCCACTTAATTTTCAGGATTCGTAAATCAAATACAACTGAATAGGATTTTAAATTCCAAGCATGAGTATAGACAGGTGCAGAGGTCCCAGACACACTAGAAATAGTTGGCCCTCTTCAAAAGAAAGAGGGGGGAGGCGTGATGTTGTTCACATATACTATTTCTACTATTTTAAAATTCAACTTTCAATATACACTTTCTAAAACTTCATTATAGTATCTCTAGCTCTGTTAACATTTCATATAATAGACAATTACTTAGCATTCACAATTGAAGGGTACAAGGGAAAACCCCCAGTGCAATTACAAATATTTTCCAGGAAAACTTTTATAATATATTATCAAACCCCATAAGAAACCCAGCAATTTTCTTATTTAATTAATTTAAATGTGATGAAACCTCTCTTACTATAATTTTAAGTGCATTAGAAAGGTCTCATTATTGTCTAACAGATGGAAGCACTAACTCTATTCAAATAAAAATAGGACTAATCTTTCTTTTTCATGTTGCCTTCAATTCCATTCGTTTAAATATTTCGTTCTTCTCTTTTCTAGGTAAGCTTAGTTTTAATTGTGTATTATTATATGCAATTAATTTTATCTTTCTGCAATATTCGTTTTGGTATAATTATGAATTTGCTTTTATTTTTATGTGTATAATTTATAAAAACGAAGTTAATTTCCATAATATAGTAAAGAAAAATATAATACCACCGTATTTGTTATCCCCCAAAGCTGTATTTCCAGATGTCAAATAAGAAATAATAAAAAATTGGAATATATTTTCTAAGTAAGCGTTAAACCAACAAGGTAACAATAGTCCATAGAGAGAGGAAAGAGTTTCAAGAATAAGATTGTTAAGTTCATGAAACGTTGGGTGTTTGTATGTTTGTAAAAATCCCGCGAGATAGCAATAGCGTTTTTGTTGTGCAATGTTTGAGAGTGCTAATAGATGGCAGTGCAGTTCTAGAAAGCAAAGTTTAAGGCTTACAAAACAAATTATATTGTTTGATAAATGCAAAGTGGTCCGTTAATGATTGTTTTCGTTTGAAACAATCATGAGTAACGAAGAGGTGCAAGACTTGCTACTTCCGAACGGAGCCGCGGTACAGAAAGAAGTCCTTTTTAAGTTTCTAATAATTGGAGATTATGGAGTAGGTATGTAAAATAAAATAAAAGACGCTTTATATAAAGTTAGTTCTACAATGCTACAGAAAATAACTTATTTAAAAAAAAACTAGCTTTATGCTATAGTTGTTCTATTAGAAATTAATAAGTAGCTTTAAATTACTAATATTCGATTTAATGCTTTTAGTAATAACATAAAAACATTTTAATCATAAAATTTAGAATGTAATGCCCTTAGCGTAGCAATTTATAAGTGCTTATTAATAAATATCTAAATAATTCAAATAAATTCGCTCTTCCATAAACATTAAAAACAACTTTTTATTACAGGTAAAACGGCGATTGTTAGGCGGTATACAGAAGGTGAGTAATTTTTAAAATTTGTTGATAGAGCTAGTTAAAAAAACAAACCCAGTTTTAAATAACCTCTTCGTATGTTTATATTATTTTCTAAATTTTCATTTTGGCTCTATAATGTTTTATTTTGTGTGTACCGCGTCTTAACCCATTTGTGTCGGTATATTATGCCGTATATCTGCATATCTACATTGATGAGGTAGAATTAGAGGAAATATAAGTATATACGCGTGAAAAGAGAGTGGGAAAATGTTTTGTAAAACAATCCGCCGATTTCATTGTTACCGGCAGTATTGGTGACCGACAACCACTCCCGACATACTGGATTTATTTTCCTGCCTCTAATAAAAGCAAAACTTGAGTCATTTCGTCCCTCTATTTGCAACAATGCTTGTACGACTTATAGCTCTTAGATGTATGCCATCTTATGATTTTTCAATGAAAGGTAAAAAAACGTGTGTGTGTGTGTGTGTAGCAATGTTACGATTATTGATAACTAATAAAAATGTATTTTAACATACAACTATGCAATTTTCTATTTTGTTCAAATGTCTGCAAAACAGAAATGGCAGGTAAATGACTTTGCAATTACCAAAATTATTAAGCCTTAAAAGAATTAAGTAAATTGGTACAAAGTTAATTTGAGTCTGGTTACTGTAATCCAAATACCCGTATGATTGATTATATGATTTTTCTTTACATTATTATTAGCATCGCGTCTTACTACCCGTTCGGATTATACGCACTTACGCTAATGTGTAATGGTAGGGTGATTGTGAGAATGAAATGGAGGACCTGCAGTTTAACGTGGAATCCGAACCAAGACGGAGGCCTGGCATTCCCCACATTCATAAATTGTGATTAATATACGTCTTGTCAGAGGTGAAGGAATGGTTTGGCAATCAGATAAATCTGTGCCGGGACCGAGGATTGAACCCCGGACCCTCAACATAGAAGTCTGACACCTTTACTCCTAGGCCACCCTTTATTATTGTTATTATTATTTGGTATCTGTTTTGTTTCATTCAAGAGCTTAATGATTGCTATTATATTTTATTTAATAAGTACGCTTTAACACTACGTGTGGCTAAAAGTGACTTGAAATTAGTCCGGCATGTTATTTAACCGCCTGTACTTGTATCGGTTAACAGCATGACAGACAGGCTAAAAGAGCTAAGATATTATTATCTGAATGTCAAACATAGGCGGTCAAACCTTGCTCATCGCCTCGAGAGAAAGCGCTTTATTTGACGTCATAACACAGTTAATAATAATAATAATATTTAGCACCGCGTCTTACTACCCGTTCGGGTTATACGCTTTAAGTACTAATTACGCTAATGAATTGGGAAGGTTGAATTAGAGGAAGTGAACCCGCATTTGCGTGGAGGGAGGGTGGAAAACCATTTAGGACCCCCCCTCCCCCAGTTCACCCGACCGAGATTCGAACCTCGATCTCCCCGTCCTCAGCAGTCGAGCTCAACACGACTCGCGCGTTAGCCAACTACCATAACACAGTTAACGGCTCTTTACATATCTAAGGCCCATTTTTTTAATCACTTGAATAGTCATCAATAAAGATATATGTTGGTCTCAAATGAGTTAATATTGCCATAGTACTCACTAAGTTAACATTATATTCAAGGCATTAAAACGTATACCACCGATAACCTTACGCCATTACAATCCGAAACATCGGCTGTGTCATGTAAAGGCAAGGTAAATAATACACGGAGGTCAAGTCGAGTGCATTTGCTTTGGTGTTTGACCTTCAGCCAAACTTATCTTAAATAGGCCTACATGTTTTTTTGATTTAGTTTTGATAGGAGACCTAAAATATTTTTAAAAAATGTGAATATTGATTGTGTTGAATTTTCTATTTTATTTCAAACAAGTTGAAAGGCGACATTAACAAAGAAGCAGATAAGGAACATTTTGTTACTTTTGTCAGATGTACACCCAAAATTGTAACCTTTTCAAAGTTTTATATATATACACATACACATTAACTCCGCTACCCCTCCACTGTCAAGATAATGTGGCCCTAAAAGTACAAAGCTATATAAGAAACATGGTTGGAGAGCTTCTAAAAAAAAAAAGTTTTCATTGTTGTGTTACAATTTAAATTTATTTAATTTCTAATAAGACTTAAAAATTTCAATATATATTTTAAAATGATAACAGCCAAAATATTGTTCAAAGTTCTCAATCATGTTTAGTTTATAAAGAACACCACAACAATGAAATAAAATGTTCAAAAGAATAAGGCACAGTCTAAAGTCTCTCTCGGTTAGAAACTAAAAAGGCTGGTGTCAAGTCCTAGTCAAAAGTTGAACAAAGGAAGGAATGTTTTGTTCTAGAAAGCTGGTTGTCACGGACCGTTGCTAGGGCTTCGAACAGACGCGATGGTTTACTTAGACCACGGAACAAGTGGGCAGCAAGAGTTTCCGCCGAGAACAAGGTTCAGAGATAAGAATGATCTTGATAAGGTGATCGATATGAAGTGAATAGTAACACGCTAAAAAAAATTATTGCGTTGTTTGTTATCTTAAGCTGTGTTTTTATAGCGAGGCAATCCATACGCGGCGGAGAACGAAATGCAATGCGCTAAGTATTTAAAGAGCGTGCATCACATGCCAATCAACTCTGTGAAACAGTCGGCTCTAAATCGTAAAATTACACGAACACTATTGCACGTGAACCATTTCTGATTAAATATTAATGGAGATAAAATGCTAATAGAGGTTCCTAATACAGAACATTGTTGAAATATTATATGATTTTGGACTAAAATTGAATTGAAAAGGTCGTGTGTTTTTTTTACTATTTTAAAATTGCTTCACAGATAAGCAATGTGCACAAATCTTTATTCTGTCTTAATAGGGACATACTGTAGTTATTAACAAGAAACGTTGTAGCTTTGTCCCCCATCGTCACCGCGGTAAATTTCGAGTAATCGTTCAAATACGAATGCACTGCACACATTTCTGGCATATCTTGGTATTTTCTTTTCCCTTTTACTCCCATACCTCGATTGTATACACATAAACGCATATGCGAGCTGAGATCTGATTTGGGCCTGCTATGATGAACCCTCTTAAGACGTGTTGGTGTTTATTGTGGGCATTTAGTAAATAGTGAATTTGAAATGGGACTTAAAAAACAACAAAGTCAAACACCTCAGTTTAGTCAATAAGCAGCGTGTCTAGGGGCAAAACACGTACCCCCTTCTCTTTGTAACATTCGACTTCAGTGGTGGTGAAACCTTATTTGTTTAGTGGAAGTTAGCAAAAAAAAGGGGGGGGGGGTTTGAGGGGCCTTGGGATCCACCCTCATCAAATGTCATCAAAATATTTACAGTGACATTTATTGAAATTGTTTGAAAATTAGACTCTTCTAAAGGCTATTTGGAATGGTTATTCCACATAAACCTTTTGAAATTTGAATGCCCCTAAAAGCTATTTAAAGTGGTCTTTCCCCAGAAAATTTTTAAAAATTGGGTGACTCTAGGCACCATTTGCAGTGTACTCGTCTGGAAAATCTTTGAAAATTAAATGTATCTTGAAGTCATTTAAAGAGGGCTTCTTCCGGCAAATTTCGAAAAATTGGACATTCCCAGAAGATATTTTGAATAATCTTCACCGGGAAATTTTGATGATTGGATGTATCTCTAATAGTTTATTATCTAATTTAAAGGTGGTCTTCTCCCGGCACATTTTTGCAATTAGAAGTTATTTATAATTGGATAGCCTCTGGAAGTTATTTAGAATTGGATAAAAATCCATCTTTCAACTCCATTTTCGAGAATATTAGAGGGGAGTGAGATAAATTTAACAGGGAGCAAGCTTATTCCAGTCAGAGGAGACAAGTTATTTCCAGAGGGGGAAGCACCCCTCATCCTGTTATTACCTACAACAATTATTCTTGACTTTGGTTTGTACATTTTTTTAACTGTTGTCACGTTTACCAAAGATGAACCATGAATAAGATGTTTATTACACTTATCACTGAAATGTTACGCACATTATGAATTATTTAAATTGAACTTGATTTATTGCCCGGCGTTCTTTGTTTGCCAAATTTGGTTTCAGTACAAAAAGAATAGACTCGGTGAAATATACAGGCAGTGTGAAATGAAGGAAAAGAATAGTCCAAACCACTTATATAATTGTGGCTAGTAAGCTCCTCTGTGCTGTAGGTAACCAACTCCACCCGGTTACTGAGTATGTACTGTTATTTAGTATAGATAGGCATTTTATTGCTTGTCATTCGTATTTTATTTTATATTTTCTTCATCTTCTGCATATAT